>CANNZV010002704.1:0-34927 GCA_947561585.1 Caprella mutica | reverse complement strand
GCTACAAGACCTTTTATTTCATACGGGATAATACACTAATCTGTTTATAGATTAAGTTATTACAAATATTTTACAGAATTTTATTCGTCCTATGTATTTCATCGATATATATTCATGACGATGTGCATACGGTAAGCCTATGAAAGGATATAACTTGATTGAAACAAAATATCAAAGTGAATTTTTTATTAAAAAGAATTTGAGTGACAATTGTAATTCTCTTCCCTTTAATTGGACTTTAAATGAAAAAACAATTGAAATGAAAACCTTCATATATGGTTATAAATTAATGACCAGTTCCTGAATATCGATCATTTGAAAACTCATATGATTAAACATTTTAACTTGTTAATTTGAATGGTATTGAAGTTGAATTAAATTATGTCCTTACTAACAAAATATGTAATTGAATTGTATATTAGTGAGAATTATTTTGACAATTTTAATTGTTCTTCCCTTCCAATTGAACTTTAAGAAACATAAACAATTGAATTGAAAATTGATCATTTTTGTAATATTTGTTACATAGCGAGTAAATTATGAATTATAGACCAGTTCCTGAATATCGATCTTTTGAGAACACATATGATTGAGCATTTTACTCGTTAATTTAGACCTATAATAACAGGTTGAACTATTTGTTTACTTGATTATTTTTCATCTCGTTTTCTATAACTTAATACTCTACCTCGAATTAAATCTCTAATTTTTAGGGAGATGTCATTGATTGAGAGTTTAGCTCTTGATGGATAATTATCTATCATTTGTTTGAGCTCTTCTCGCAGAAAAACCTCCCTGATCATAGAACCTGAGGCTATTTCTCTCTCCATAATATAATGTTTGTATTTATGCAAGATCTCTTTCTTCTCCTCGTCAGAGAAGAATCGTCTCCCATGTTGTGGAGACAACAATTGAAAATAAAAATTAATAATGAATTTTAAAGTCATTTGCAAAAGGAATAATTTTTTAATTCTCATGAATGTGTATTTTCCAATTACTTATGGAATTATAAAGTGTCACAAATAATCTTTGAACCTTTTTTGGGTTAAGAGAACATGGAATGGAAATATATTTCAGTAGTTTGAACATTGTTGTCTTACCTCTGACTTCCTTTCCATTACCCATGGAAGTACTAGTAGAAGGAAGCGGTGCTAACTATATAAGCGGGGCCATCGTGTTAACACATTGTTTTTAGCAATTAGTCAAGTGAGCTTCCTTGTCTCTCTTCGCTTCAGTCAAAACAGCTTCCTTGGCGTCTTGTTGTTGTTCCGCTGTGTCGTGTGGCACACGGCCAGTGACGTTTGAGAAACGAGGGAGGTTGCACGCATCTAGCACACGCTCCAACAAACGCTTATTTAAGTCATTAACATTGCATCTGTTGCCTAAATATTCATCAATTAATCATTCGCACACGGCTCAGAGACGTTTGAGAAACGAGGAAGAGTGCACGCATCTAGGACGCGCTCCACCAAACGCTTATTCAAGTCATTAACATTGCATCTGTTGCCTAAATATTCATTAATTAAACTTCTTATATCAGTTAGATGTCTAAAAATGAGAAAATTATTGAGCAAAATGATCAGATACCTAAAGTATTTTGAAGAATAATGTGTAAGTTAACATCAGCTGTTGTGCTAACGAGACCGTTACTCAACTTACTCAGTCAGGTCTGAGATAGACACATACGCGTGCACTCACCCTCGTGTCTATAACAAAACTGAGTAGATAACACGATTGTCACGGGTCGGCACAGTATAAAAATTAGGGGAGTAAACCAATCTCATATGGGAGACGATCTTTTTTAAACTGACCAATAGCGTTGCAGAAGAGACCAGTGGTGCGTGACGTCATGAGTGGGAAAATTTACTACTGTTTACTATGTAGTATTGGTATTTTAACTAAATAAATATATTACATTTATTTTCAACTTTATGAACGTATATTATAAATTAAATAATTTAGATAATTTCTAGGGTCGTGACAATATGAGTTTTAGATCATATATTTCAGGATCTATGATTTCAAACGCATATTGTCATAACCCTAATAATTAGGTACTAATAATAGAATTAATGAAACTAAGTTTAAGAAAAACATCAATTTAGTTTTGAATGGATTCAAAATCTTGGTGAATTTCAATCTTGATTCTTGAGAAATCGTCTCCACAGACATAGCAATTTTTGATAATGGTTGTTGATTCAGCCATATTAGAGAGTTGCTAACTACAACAAATTTCTATCCAATCTTTGTAATCATGTCTCCTAAAATTGTTTTAAAAAAATTATAATTATTTACTGCTGTATTCTAACTATCTTCAAACATTTATTAACCTTCCTATCACGCGCGTTTGCCATTGTAGTTGTTTGTATCTAGAACTCCCTTGGATTTGTCTACACTTTTCACAATCACGTGACTCTGGGAGTCGCTGATTGGTTCCAGATTGCTGACGTCACGCACCATCCACTTGAAAAATAATAACACACAACTGGGCTACTCCCCTAATCTTTATACTGTGGGCTAGGTTAGCCGCCTGCCATTACCGAAGCTGGAGAAGAGAACAGATTTCTCTTCGTCTTCTTGGCACTCAGCAATAAACAAAACAAGTATGAGAATGATTTAACAGAATGAACTAATAAGGTGAAAGTTGAAGCTACTGGATGAATAACACTGGACAAACCTGTGACGGAGTGAAACTTTCATCAAGTTTATGCTTGATGCTGCTAGACTCCTTGGAGGAATGAGGATGTTACTATTCAGAACGATGAGCATTGTAACTGACTTCATTTTAACTTGCTTAATAATGTATTTGTCACGGAAATGAAAAAAACGAACGAAAGTAAATAAAAAAAAATATAAATACATGAATATTTGTTGAAATAGAGAAATAAATGAAACGAGTGTTGTAGTTGTTAGCCACTAAATAAGAACAACATGCACTTATCATTTACCTCTGATTTGCCGAACATCACAGCCATCAATTCCCCGTGCGATTGGTTAGACATCTTTTTTTAGATGTTTGCGTGTAGGACTTCACAGCGACCCTACAGAGTGAGTCATCTGTGCCGCCGCCTTCTTTATCAAGTGTGGAGCCTCTTTGTGGATCTTAGTCACCCATATTCTCCGAGATTGGTTTGCGGAAAAGTTATCAATTCCAATGTTGCAGTTGGCAACACATTTCTTCATCAATCTGTTTACAGTGGTAGCCTGGAGTTTAAGCTTTCTAGTTATGTCGACGAAAAAAAAAAATCATTTGGAGTGACAGGTCCAAACTTATATCTCAACTGTAATAGGTGACACCATAATTGGTGCAGTTCTATACTGATGTGTAGATATGCATCATCGTATAATGCTGCAGTTTTATGCTCTGCAGCGTTAATGGTGTACTTGTCACCAATTAAAACTGCATTATCTATTTCTCCTACTTTCAAGCGTGAAGGGCACCCAGCCCTTTGCCCATTAGTAATCGTCATCATGACCATGATGTGACCTCTGAATCTGGAGTAAGTGATTTTTTTTTGCTTTGCTAACGCGACTTTTCCATAGCATAAAAGCAATTAAAAATTCTCTTATACTTCTCTGCAATTGTTATGCTCTCAGCCGCATTTCTTTCTTTGCGGAGAGTTGTTCGATTGTTTCGAGATAGTTTATCATCACCTGAGAAATTGAAATGGAATGTGGGTGTTTCCAATCTTAATAAAATGAGAGCATTTCATCGATATAATGCAGATAAGCCTTCACAGTGTTGTTCCTACAACCATCTTTTTCAATCTGCAATAGGAGATAATTTCTCTGCCTCTATATTGTTTGAGGTGAGCCTATTTACTTCTATCATATTTTTTCAAAAACGTTTAGCTTGAATTCACTTTTACTATAATAATATATATTTTATTACCATTTCTTTTTAATTGTTTGACCTCAGTCCGGTTTCTCTTCTTCTAGTAGGCGCTTTGTACGGATTTCTTTAGAACAGTTAATATGTAGGGCGATTTGAGATAAGTGATTCGGTGTTAGTCTTGTTTATCAGAAGAAGCGTTCCCCCTTTTACTACGTCTTCATTTTCTCCAGAAAGAATAATGGAGGGATCAGTTAACAGATTTTCTTTTATTTGAGTTGAAATTCTCTTTAGAGCCGAAACTTTCGTTTTCATCAACGCATCATTGTTATGCTCTGGTAATGATCCCATGTATTCTGAATATGTTTCTATCAGTTTATCGAAATGAACTGATAAATTCGAATCTTTCCTTTTGACAATATTAGCATATAGCAATTTAGTTGCCCCATGGTAGTTTATAATGATGTTTAACATGTTTGTGGCAAATTATACATTTTTTGGTTTGTTACCATCATTTCCTGTTATTAGTTTATTGGCAACATAGTCTTCAAATTTATGAACTCTTTCAAATGACGTTTGAAGTTTTTTCTGGTTTTTATTTCTTTCCACAAAAAATGCCACTTGGTGTGTCAATATGTGAAGAACAATCTCTGAAATTTATTTTTGTGGCTAATTATTCTAAATCTTCTGAACAGGCATCCGATTCACTCTCTTCCCTGCTTGAGCTTGAACAAATACTACCACTTCTATCACTTGAGGGGCTCCTACTACTTGAGGAGCTGCTGGAGTTTTTTTCAGCTTGTACTTAAACTACTTTTTCACTATTTTCATCTTCTATTATATCTTCACCTTCTTCTATGTATATCCTGCCATTATTATCCCCCTATTCCAATTCATTCTTATGCTCCTCTAAATTTTCTTCCTCTCTAACCGAATCATCCTCATGTTCCTCTACATCTCTCTCATTTCTATAAATATCTGGTGACGTGTAGTCTAATTTCTCTTCTTCTCTAACCGAATCATCCTCATGTTCCTCTACATTCTTTCTCATTTCTATAAATATCTGGTGACGCGTAGTCTAAATTCTCTTCTCTAACCGAATCATCCTCATGTCCCTCTACATCTTTCTCATTTCTATAAATATCTGGTGACGCGTAGTCTAAATTCTCTTCTCTAACCGAATCATCCTCATGTTCCTCTACATATCTCTCATTTCTATAAATATCTGGTGACGCGTAGTCTAAATTCTCTTCTCTAACCGAATCATCCTCATGTTCCTCTACATATCTCTCATTTCTATAAATATCTGGTGACGCGTAGTCTAAATTCTCTTCTCTAACCGAATCATCCTCATGTTCCTCTACATCTCTCTCATTTCTATAAATATCTGGTGACGCGTAGTCTAAATTCTCTTCTCTAACCGAATCATCCTCATGTTCCTCTACATCTCTCTCATTTCTATAAATATCTGGTGACGCGTAGTCTAAATTCTCTTCTCTAACCGAATCATCCTCATGTTCCTCTACATCTTTCTCATTTCTATAAATATCTGGTGACGCGTAGTCTAAATTCTCTTCTCTAACCGAATCATCCTCATGTTCCTCTACATCTCTCTCATTTCCATAAATATCTGGTGACGCATAGTCTAAATTCTCTTCTCTAACCGAATCATCCTCATGTTCCTCTACATCTTTCTCATTTCTATAAATATCTGGTGACGCGTAGTCTAAATTCTCTTCTCTAACCGAATCATCCTCATGTTCCTCTACATCTCTCTCATTTCTATAAATATCTGGTGACGCATAGTCTAAATTCTCTTCTTCTCTAACCGAATCCCTCTGCTCCTCTTCATATATTTTTTTTTTCAAAAGTATCACACGACTGGAAATTTTACTTCTCTACCTCCTTATTTTCGGGGTACGGTCAAGAGCCCCCCCCCCCCCTCCCTGTTTTTTTAATCCTTAACAATTGAAGAACTACTTAGATAGAAATAACTGAGAGTTGCTAATGTATTTTGTTGTACTGCACACTTCATGATTGTTTAATGACCTGGCAGGGGGCTTCGGGGGGCGGCACGCCCCCTGATATACATATATTTTATGTCTATTCAGTAATGAACTACAAAAGTGTCAATATGGATTAAATAGTATAGGTAAATAAGGATTTAAAAAGGGGGGCTTATGACCTACACCCATATTTTTTAAGATAAGGTCAGTCACGCTTCTGCCTATTTTAATATTTTCGGAACGTAATTTAATAACATTCAATATATTCAAAGTAGTTTAACATTCAACTCTATGCATCAACTCAAACAAATTTTCTATAGTGAATGACATTAAATTTTCACGCCACTGCATGAAGTCACGCTCCAAAATTTCATCTGCAACGCTATTGGTCAGTTTAACTGGACATTTTTCGCATATGGATATGGGATTGCGCTAATCCTCTAAATCTATAAACTGTGTTTGTATAGCTTCTTGTAGATTAAAAATTTAGATTTTTCTTATTCCAGCAGCTTGATCATTTGAAAATATATTTTGTAATTTGAATGGAAGGTGTCATTTTTTATGCATTTTCATAATAAAGGTAATTTCATTTATTATTTACTGAAACTCCCCAAAAAAAGCTCTGAAAAAGCTGTCAATGTATCACAATTGAATACCAAGCCAATAGATACATAGTATTATTGAACACTAAAAGTAATTAATATATTCCCCTTAATTATATCTTCCAGGGTAATCAAGGACCATTCTAGGGTAAAATACATGTCAATCTAGGGTAAAAAGATTTACGATCGTGGAAGGCCTGAGACTAAAATAAATTTAAGAAACTGATATAATTCAGGCAACTACAGAATGAACGGTATAAGTGAAAGACATTATATTATCTTATCGAGTAGAGTAAATAGAAAAGTAAACTTTTTGTTGACCAACCCAACGAGTAATTGGTATGGTTAGCTGTCTGTTGCATACACTCGCCTTCGTGTCTAAAACAACTCTGAAAATATAACACGATTGTCACGGCTCGGAACGGCTATGTTAGCCGCGGGTGTAGGTCATAAGCCCCCCCCCCCCCCCCTGGTCACGAGTCCCCCTTTTTATTCTTATTCACCTATATTATTTAGTCATTATTGACACTTTTGTAGTTCATTACCGATTAAACATAAATATATGTATATCTTGGGGCGTACTGAACCCCCCTGCCAGGTCATTAAACAAGCATGAAGTGTGCAGTACAACAAACTAGCGGATACAACAAACTACATTAGCAACTCTCCAGTTATTTCATCCAAGTAGTTCTTCATATTTACTTAACTAGGCCAATAAGGATACAAAAAAAACACGGAGGGGGGGGGGTTCGTGACCGGGGTACGGTCAAGAGCCCCCCCGGTCACGAGCCTTCCTGGTCATAAGCTCCCCCGGTAACGAGCCCCCCATCCCTGTTTTTTTTAATCTTTATTTACCTAGTTAAACAAATGAAGAACTACTTAGATAGAAATAACTGAGTGTTGCTAATGTAGTTTGTTGTATTCGCTAGTTTGCTGTACTGCACACTCAATGATTGTTTAATGACCTGGCAGGGGGGTTCGGGGGTGGCACGCCCCGCGATATACATATATTTTATGTCTAATCAGTAATGAACTATAAAAGTGTCAATAAGTATTAAATAATATAAGTAAATAAGGATTTAAAAGCAGGGGGGCTCATGACCGGGGGGGGGGGGGGGGGCTTATGACGTACGTGCAGAATAATGCATTTCCATATACAGCATCCCCTGCTTTAGTTACCAAATCACGACTCAGTTTAGTTACCAAACTGTAACTAAAGCGAATAAAAGTAACAATAAATTTATAATTATCACTCTTTGATTATATATCTCATTTTCCTATGAGTTATAGAAAGGGAGTCGTGTTTCGTGACAGGCATCGAACTTTCCAAACACCAAAATATCTTATTTTAAGATCAGGGAGTCGGATCGAACTTTTGTTCATCAAAGGAGTCTTATTTCGCAACTGGGCCGAACCGATTCTATAATACTAAACCGTTTATGATTTTATTTCATAATTAATTACTCTAAATTAAGATATCTATCGTTTGAAAGTGATACCTCAGTAGTATCGATGGAAATTTTTCAAGTGTTGCAGTCTTGGGGAGTCATTTAAGAGTTCGTGCTGACTGCCCTCCTGAAACATTGAAATCAGTTGAGTGTTTTTCTAAATTGATCAGCTAATATTCGAACAATTTTAAGTAATTTGAGTTTTGCATATGTTATATAATAAATGCCATGTATAAGAGTATGTCAGTAAAACCCAATTAATTTGCTTAGATTTCAAAAGGTTCAAAACTCAGGTTATGTCTAATTGGTTTACAATTTTGAATTAATCCCTATGTTCACATGTTAATCTTGGCTTGAAATCTTCAAAAAATGAGCCAAATTGGCTTGGCTTAGAATTTTTGTGAAATTTTGGCTCAAAAATTTGCCAGCCTCTGTAACATGGAATGAATGATATAGCTACCAAGTGTAAAATATCATTCACCTTAGTGTCGCTGTTGCCAAAACTGACACTCATCAGGCTTGAATATGAGAAGCTGGACTCATTTTTTTTGTGTCAAACCTATAAAATGTCTCAGCCATCCTGGCTGAGTGGGTCATTTGTTGAGCAGCCTCTTTTTCAAATGGGGGCGTCATTATGAATTTTCGTGACACAGAGCCGACGACACTGGGTCGAAGAAAAATTAACCACCCCAATCTTACATGCTGCTACATGAGTTTTCATTAGTTTATTCGCACAGCTAGGAGATAATTTTTTTTTGTGATATCCACAATAAATAAATATATATATATATATTCCATGAGCAAAGGGATCGAAAGATACATGTAATTTAAACAATTGCATGCACAATGCATAGAGTTTCTGGTCGACATGGATATTAGCATCATCGTATATAGATGAAGTCTTATGCTCTGATGCATTTGTGTATTTATCACCTATTTTGACAGCATTCAGAATTTCATTAATATTGATTCTAGATGTACAGCCAGCCCTTTGACCATTAGTAATGGTCATGATGACCAAAATATGGTCTCAAAGGCGGGAATAGGTTACTTTATTTTTTGAAGCCAAATGGAGTGTTTCAGACACTTTGAAAGATTTTAAAAAATTCAATATTTCATTAGAAAACTATGTTATCTGTTTCAATTCTTTCTCGCATTAGAGTTGTTCTATTATTTCTTTATAAATTTTTTATCACTTCTTTGAAATAACTTGTGAGAGGATACTCTCCTTTGAAAGTGATATTTCAATACTGCCTGCACTTATCTTCATCTAATTTTATGTTGCAGTATTTGAAGATTATAGCCTGTGCCTTATTGATGTTATCTTCGCTTTCAAAATGCAACAAGGCAGATGGGTCGGCTTCCGGGGTACGGTCAAGAGCCCCCCCGGTCACGAGCCCCCCTCCATGTTTTTTTAATCCTTATTTACCTAGTTAAACAAATGAAAAACTACTTAGATAGAAATAACTGAGAGTTGCTAATGCAGTTTGTTGTATCCGCTAGATTGTTGTACTGCACACTTCAACATATATTTTATGTCTAATCAGTAATGAACTACAAAAGTGTCAATAAAGATTAAATAATATAGGTAAATAAGGATTTAAAAACAGGGGGGCTCGTGACGGGGGGGGGGGCTCATGACCTACACCCTCGGCTTCCACATCTGCCTTAATTTGCTTTGAGATTCTGTGTAAAGCTGAAAGCTTTGTTTTAAAGAAATGCAACATCTTTGTTATGCTTCAGCAAATTTTCCATGAAAGATTTGTACACTTCAATCAATTTGTCGAACTCTCCATCAAAAAAGTCTTTCTTCCGTTGGACTATAGAGCTGTATTGTGATTTTGTTGCTTTTGTAAACCGATTTATATAGTTTTATAAAATGTGAGAATTAAAGACTAATTATCCATATTTTTGTTTCTCACAAAAAACTCACGTTAAATTGCAGTAATAAAGTGTCTGACTAATGGGGTCAAGTGTAGTTTAAGGACCCCAGCTCAATCTGGAGTCCTTAAACTATACTAGATCCTTATTTTATTTCATTATAATGATTATTATATATTCGGGTCTTGTACAAATACCCCCTTGGGTCTTTATATCAATTAAAGATAATCTCAAAATTTTAAGTTAGGAATTGTCATATAAACAGTTTACTAATCTTCTAATAAAGTATCACCATAGTAAACAGAATAGTATAGTACCCCAGTTACATGTATTATTCAAATTTATTCTGGGTAGGCTGTGACGTCATGTATGTAAACAAGAGGTCACGTCATAGTAAACAGAATTGCTGTGGGTCACGTGGAATAGAGAATTAAGATGGCGGCCAACGCGACCGATCTGACTAATGATCTAATTATCTTGAATAAATCGTCTTCAAGACTAAAAATTTGTTACTATTTTGGGTGTAAATAGACCAGTAGCAATTTCATCAACAGTCATTTATTTAGTTTTTGTCCGCATGACTATAAAGATTGTATAATAGCATGCGGTAATATGGAATTATAAAAAATATCACCGAAAACGTTATTTAACAAAAGTCGGGTGTGTTGCAGCCATCTTTTGTGTTTGTACTGTACGTACAAACGTACGCACTATTGTTGACATGTGACGTCACAGCCTACCGGGACACGCGTAATATCCCCCCTATAGCTCTGGGATACTATATATTCTCTGTACTGTGGTATCACCGTTTTTTTGTTAATTTAATTTAAAACTGTCTCATTGATTTTTCATGGTAACTATGATATAGTATATATATATAGTATAGTTAATTCATGGATGCCCATGTCTAACTTAAGGGGACCGCCCCCGAAGAAAACTCTAAATTTTTTTTTTTTTTTTCATAAATAAGTACCTACCATTATTGTGAACAATGTCAGACACCAAACCAAAAATCACTATATCTCCAAAGGCGAAGAGGGGGGGGGGGTCAATAACATTTCAAGGGCAATGCAGCGTCTCAGCTATGACGCGTGTGACGTAGTATGGCGTGATGTTTGTCTTAGCCAATTAGCATAGAGATGCAATATTATACATCTCAGTTTCTTTGTGCGAGTTCAGTATAGCTTGAGTCACTGTTCTGTAAAGATGCCACGTGCTAAGAGATCTAATATCGGAAATCTGTGGCCTCAGCGCCCACTTTCAGCACCTCAATTTCTCGCACTTCTAGAAATGTGAAAAAAGGAGTATTCAAAACCGTACTTCTGTTTTTTGGTTGAAGCTAGAGCATTGCGGTTTTTTGCAATCGATACTCCATAATGAAATCTACAATATTGCCTTATACGATTTTTGATTTTCGAATTTGTTGTAGAAAATTTTTTCCGACATTTTTTTTTTTCAAATTTTTTTTTTACTTTTCATGAAAAAGTCGCAATTCAGAAAACCCATTCGAAAATCGTATAACGCAGTATTGTAGATATCAGTATGGAGAATCGAATGCAAAAAACCGCAATGCTCTAGCTTCAACCAAAAAACAGGAGTACGGTTTTTGAAAAGGGTTCGAAATTCGAATAACTCGTTTTCTATGGGTCTAATCGAAAAAATGTCCAGAACAAAAACTATAGGGAATTCAATTTTATATATACATACAAAGTTTCAAAACCATAACTTCATTAATAAAAACTTTTCAAAATTTGGGGGAGGTCCTCTTAAGGAATGTGTAATGTATAATTTGCCTTGTTTTATTACAATATAACAATAATTAAAGTGCCTATGGAACAGTTAAGTACTTACTCCAATTTTTCTCTAAATAATGATATCGTTAATACATTCTAAACAAGTAGGGATACAATACTGCAATCAAACTCAAATAATATAGTTGAGTATCTGGAGTTCAGTATCTTCAGTTGAGTATCTGTAGTAAAATATCAAACATTTAAGTATTCATGATAAAATATTTGATACAGTCAAACTTAAAATACAGGAAAGGCTTTCAAACTCTTAATTAAGTTGATTGCATGGGAATATTTTTCATATTGGGTCATAACTAGAGCCCGGATTTCTATGCTCTTTCAATCTAGGCGGAATAGCACTAAAAACTATGCTCTATAGCCTAAATTCTATGCTAAATATGCCGTTATAAATTGATTAGTTATACTACCTCAAATAACGTCTTCTTTATTAAAAAACATGCCGTATGAGTCTAATGGTAGACTTAATTACGTATACTTTTCTTTAATTTTGAGGTTGTATTTATGAGGTTGAATAATGTTTCCCATTTTCAAATGGAAAAGTATCGAAGTACATTTTTGTAATTATTGAAAATGAAATTGGAAATCAAACCACATTTTGTGCATCACATTATTATTTATATATGACAATTAAGTTATAGCAACAATTAACCATAAACAATAATTTATCAGTTCTACTAAAGTTTCATTAATATCTAACGAATTATCAGAACAAGGAAAATAAGCCTCTATACGATATATGGTAAATAGGAGATTAATTATTTATTCATCTAGCTAGATAAAAATAATAGTAGCTAATAATTGAAATATAGATAATTTAACATTTAGGAGATACATGATACGATTAATTGTTTTTTGACATTCCCGTTTTTAGAGACATTCGGTGATCGCTCAGTAACATTTTAAGTTTTGAAAAGCTTCATTCTACTTCAACTGATGTCAAGGGGTCGGGCGTACTTGAAATGCATTACATTTTGCGTTATATTCCTTTCAATTTGCACCTCTTTCGCTCCATCGATAATGCTTCGTATTTATTCTATGTGTTAAAATCCAGGATTATTTGCTACAATACGGTTGGAATCATGTTGGCATCATCCTCATTCAAATCTAAAAAAATTAAACTCTTACACCCATGTTAAGCTTTTTTAAAGTGTGAAGCAACATTCGATTTCTTGTAGCTACTTAACTTCACATTGCATGGCTTGCATTTCAAAACGCTGTCTACATTGCATAACACCCAAATTCATCAACTAAATTTCGTATCAGACCGCTTAACTTTAGTCATCATTAAGAGTTGTTAAGATTACGAGGACTTGGAACTAACTTGTTACGTCTATAAAAAATAAGTTACGTCTATAATTTTTTCCTTCTGACTGTAAAATACAAGAAATAGCGTTGAAAAGGGATGTATATTTATTTAGAAATCCAGGATAAAAAAATCTAGGAATTTGTTTCGAAAAGTTAATTGAGTGTTCTAAAGATAAAAATTTATACTTTGAACCAGTGGCATTACATATGTTCAGTTTTTGGTTTGTGTTTGTTTTGATCAGTCTTCATATAATTTCGTGAAATTAGGTTGTCCCTATAGTTCAGTGCGAGTATACATAGTATGTAAATAGGTGATTTAGTGCAATTTAGTGTTTGCCGGTAATTTGTCGTTCAACCCCAACTTATAAAGACTAATTATTAGTATTTAGTTGTAAATACTACATAACTGAAGGGTTTATCGAAATAAAATATAGGAACTAAGCAAGTAAATATATAAGCAAATGGGTGTATAAGTTTTTATAAAATGAAGTGTTTAAGGATTTATTCATATCTATAGTGTTGGGTACAGTTACTTCGTATGATAGTTTGGTTATAGGTCTGGAATATTAGATTTAATGACAGTAGCGTAGCTAATGACCACTTCAGTGCAGTCAAATGGTCGTCGCCTATTACCAATAATAAAATGAAATATAGGAATATATGGTTAGCAGAATCTATGATGCATTGTCAGTTTTATTTTTGACGCTCTTGCGTGTGTACGTTGGGTGTGTCGTCTGCTACTCTGGACTTCAAAAATTTCCAGCTTTCAGATAAGTCATTAATTTTTTTGTGTTTGTTTTATTTTACAGATTATAACATTACTCTTACAGGTACGTTATTTAAATTTAATTAAGGTTTAAGGCATAAGATCACTATGGATAATACCGAAAACTTCACCATTGAGACCATACCCGATTGTGAGGAAAATTCTAACATGTCCATCATCAATTGCTTACGACCTACACCCCTGGAGATCTGGTAGTGCCAAATCAGCCGGGCCTTCCTCAATGGTTGACGTTGATCCTGAAAACGATGCTCGGAGCTTCCCTGGTTCCGAAGAAATCGAGATCCCAGTTTTAGCTGCAAGGCCTACCCATAGATGGGAGGCACCTAAGGCCCATACTATACTGGCGGTGCTACTGCCCTGTTTACGCATCTTCAATTAATCACGTTTAAATTAATGGAAAAGCAAAGTTGCAAAGTATACTGGCGGTGCTACCGCCTTGGCAGTCTGCGTTGCTACGGCACTAGGCGGTGGCACCGCATCTGGACGCGTTAATACCGCTTGCAAAGTATACTGGGCAGTTTCACCGCGGCAGTCAAAGTATAAGCACATAAACAGACCAGTTTAAAGTAGAAGATATCTCAATACAGCTAATATTTAAAAGAATATGTAGCTATATATTTTTTTTATATACTACCTAACATAAATTTAATTTACATAATTTTCTATATACTATACATATATATTTATTTACATAAATTTTTATTTAGATACATAATTTTTGTATAGCTTCATTTTTTTACATAACTTTTCAAATTTTATATATTTCTATCGATTCCTCATTAATTTTGAATCAACATTCAATTTCTATTGAAACTCCGTTATTTATAATGGGGAAAGTACACTGGTTTTAAATATCTAGCGACTGTTGGTCCGTTAAATAACGTGGTATCAATCATTCTTACTACATCTTTCGATTGCATTATTTCAGATGTTATTATTAGGTATATTTTAAGGTATCTTCTAAAGCGAAAATTATATTTTTGTGATGGTAAATATTCATATTCCTTCATTGTTTCAATATATCCATATATAATTCATTTATCTATAAATTTTCGGCGCGGAATAGACCTGGGCTGAAGCGCTAGTAAAACGAAGCTACTAAAGTAAGTTATCTATAAATTGAACATGTTCGGTTATTTTGTTGATCACAGTTCACGCCAAACACCAAACGTTCCGCTGCTCTAAAAGTTAGCTTTTATGAAAGCTTAAAGTTGGCTTTTAATAAAAAATAAAAGTTAGCTTTTTATATTGCTCTAAAAATGAGCTTGTACAATAATTAAAACAATCGTTAATCTTACAGAGCTGTGTGCAATGTGCATGCTTCAGATTTTTTCAGTCAATATATACCTATAGGCTATAGCTTAATAGCGTTGTAAATTTATTATTTTTAGAATAACAGCAAAATTCTTGCGACAGATAACTAAAACTCAAATAGGTACCTAAAGGTTGATATATGACCAATAGCAAATTTAGGAGAATCATTCACTTGCATAGCCTATATCCCTAACATTTTTTAATAATCTTTAATGCCAATTGATGTTTAAAATACTGTATAGACTGCAAAAAACACTGCAAAACGTATCAGGCGCAGTTTCACAGCCCAGTATACTTTGCAAGCAGTGAGAATGCGGCAGTAACGCCGCGTTCTCATCGCCTAGTATACTTAGGATTTTAAGAAGCAGTAGCACCGCGGCGGTGGCACCGCCAGTATAGTATGGGCCTGAGAGATCTTTCGAGTAGTTCAAACGGAATTGATGCCAACTCTGAATTGTCTGAAGCTGATTTAGAAAACTTCATCCCATCTAACGAGACCAGCAATCACCTACACTTCCAAATGCTATTTGGAATCGCATAAGAGGACAGAGCTTTAGCTCGGATGAATTTCTGAAGTAAAGGAGCCAGAAATTTCATTATTTTAAACCTGTGCTATATTATGCCCTTACTTTCTGTGTTAGTCTTTAAAGCCTTCTGATCCAAATCAGAAACTAGTAGCCTCGGCTATTCAAATGCTTTGCTCTTCTAATTTGCAGCTCACTCGATTCAGAAGAACTAGTGTGGCGAAATTCGTTAAAAGTGTGCTCTTGACCGTACTCCGGTTCTACCTACGCCTGCGTGAAGCCAGAGAGATTTGCCACGACTGCCGTAGACTAATTGGCATTTTTATTGGAGTACTCTACATTGGATTCGTAATTTCTCTACACTAGCCGTCCTTTATATTTTTTGAGTTGGTCTTATTGGAAGGTAAGGTGGCTATGTTTGAAGTAGGTTTTAATGTTGTGTAAAAGTATGAATAAGTTATTTATTTACAAATTTGGTAGATAAACAAGACGAAAGTTTTGAACGATGTATTTAAAATAGTAAATTTAACCCTTCCGAGGCAGAATTTTTTCTGCCGAACTGAGAAACATTTTAATCGATTTTTCGGAAGATTTGAGTACTAATGGATGAACTTAAATCGTCGGCAAATGTGTTTATTCATTTTTTTGAATATTTGATGTGGGACATATGTGTAACATAAGACTTAAGTAACCTGTGTCCCTGAAAATGGGATATATACATACAACCCACAAGTAAAACGAAATGATTCATATAAATGTATCTAAATGACCAATCTTTCATCAATCAGGGTAATAAATCGACAGATAGAACTTGAAATCTTACCCATTTCTATATCGAAGTAAAATCTTGGGACATGTGTAACCCAACCGCGTCGAAAGAATTAAGCTATGATACAGTACTCCATCCCCACAGGCTTTCCAACCTTAGGCAGTGACCTGAACTGACCTAACCCCCCCCCCCCCTCGTTACCACTCAGAATTCGGTTGTTTGGGTGGACTGAGGAGTCGTTTGGTGGAACCTGGTGGAATTATTGCATTGCTCAAGAGGCTAAGACCCCTTTCTATGTTAAATCAGTAATAATCTACAAAAGTATCGGACTAATGATTAGTAACCCTCGTTGCTCATCTTAGTTCACCTAATTAAGTGAATTGGGTACTCGGATAGTGGAAACTGATAGGATTCTCATCGCTCCCTCCCCTCCCTCAAGTTCTGTGTGAGCCATAAGATGTAGTCTGCAAAGGTTTCCATCGGTGTCTTAATATTTCTTTGAAGAAAACTTATCTTCATTAAAATTATATTTAAAGAGAAAAACGCATATTTATATAGAAAGAGATAATACTTATTTATTCCTTGATTTGATATTTGTAGGGTGTTTTGATGAGTAATAATTATTAGATTCTTATTTAATAAAAGAATGTGTTAAATATATAAAGAAATGCGTATTCATGCTTGATTTCACTTCCGTTAATTAATTTTTTTTTTGTAGAATTTATATATGCCTAGATATTGGGCGCTGAATTAAAAAAAGCAAAATGACTATCTTATTCACCTCCAAAGAATAGTTCCAGGAGAGGAATATTTAGGCAAGATTGTCTCTCTCTGTCCCGTAACAGCGTCACTAACTTTTTGAGAAATATGGCACATTTCGATGAAATTTTCTGTTTTGAAAGATGAAATTAGGTAAATTAACTACCTTTTCAGGTGAAATATTGTCAAATACGAGTAGTTATAAAGAAAAGGAATACATAAATATAAAAATAGGTCTTTATTAAATTGCTTATATTTCTCACAAGAGGTAAAAAAGATAAATTTCACTCTCGCTCTTGGTCAGTTTTGCCATCTTCAATTCCATGTCCGAGAAAAAGATTTCTGTGCGAACGCAGCTTAACTGTTGATGTACTGTCCTTCACTTTCTAGTGACTTTATTGGAGGACTGTACAGACTAGACACACTGTGACGTCCTCAATGCAACACTCTGGAAATTATGGAATTAGTACTTTTATAATATTCATTATTATATCCATATACTGTCAATAACTGATAAGTTGGTAAATTTTTAGTTGCTTCAATTATCATAAGTTGGTTACCACTTTCCTGTCTGACTGCGAATCCTGTGTCTCTTGTATTTATTTTCCTTTTTGATATAGGAGATATGGTAAAGTTCTGAAGTACAAGTTGAAACTTTAATATGCTAATGATTTAATTTAAAATCTATAATTTAATTTGTAGCATAAAATTGGTGATATGTGAATTAAAAAGCATGACTTTACTCTCATTAAATATTTTGTAATAAATATTATGAACGTTAATTATGCATTTATTAATTTAACATAGCTCAATGAGGGAATAATAATGCAGTGCTAGATAATTCATATCAGACTATTAATTCAACGTTTCTATATTCAGATTATTTACACTTGATATCTTCTTGACAAACAGTATTATGAAAAAACAAGTTCTTTTGTGGTAGGTTTATATATTCTACCAATTTTAAATGTACATACGTTCTTCATTCGAATTGAGTACGCAGATAAAAGTTAATCCAGTTTCTAAAGAAATAGCTTTAAAGAAAACTTGTGAATTTTCATTTCTAATAAAAATATAACCATAAAAAACATCGTTTTATTATCTATTATTTTAGTATGAAAGTTCTACATCCATTCAATTAAGACTGAACGTTAGTAGGATTTTAAATTAAATTTTGAATATTTTTATTTGTTCCCTTAGAAGGCGATGCGTGATATTAAAAATGGTACTTAGGGTAACTTTTTGATAGTTAGGGTAAAAAGTTCAGTTCGTCAAAAAAAATCTGGGGGACGGACGGTGGGGGAGGCGGATGGATTGGGCACATACCTCTCTAGAAAAGTGTCTTAAAAACACCTACAACTCTAGAAAAGTGTCTTAAAAACACCATGTGTTAACCAGTAATTCATGTAGAATTTTTACGTATTCATGACGTAGATAAATATAATTACAATCACTGTGTTTTTAAGACACTTTTCTAGAGTAGTGTATATTTCTAGGATTGTTTTCTAGAGGTGTGTAAATACTATTTTTAATATCATGCATCGCCTTCTAAGGGAAGAAATAATTAATAGAAATGAAAAACGCTCTCCACCCATTTGATGGCACAGAACGTTATTTAAAAAAATATTGATAATAGATTTTAACAATTCCTTCGAAAAAATATTTTCTATATTTATTAGAAAATTGAAACGGCTCATCCCACCTGATTTGCTGTTTGAAGTATATAATAATAGTTTAATAACAAGTATTTCTCATATTGAAGAATATTTTTGTCCCTCAAGAATTAAAATAACCGAATTGGAAAATGCTATCAAGATGGTGGAGCACAAGAACTTCTGCATTGGTCAAATTTCTATCATTACTAATAAGAAAATGTAATGAGGCATCAATCAATTATGAATAAAAGAACATTGCTCTCTGGACACTATTGGTCTAATAATTATTAAAGTGAGAGCGTATCAGCCAATCAGAGAGAGGCGTAACGTGACGTCACTTATTCTCAAGACAATGGTATCGGTAGATATGGAAAGTCTTACTTGATAACTTGCGGATATTCGTGTAATAGTTTTTATTATTATTATTTAAATAAATACTTTAAAAAAATATATTATAAATACCAATCTAATGATTTCGGTTGGATCTTGAAATGAAAACGCAGCTGCAGGAATCTCTCCTTGTGTGGATGTGCTCGCGTCTTAACCAACTCCTTACTTGAGTTCTAATGTAATTTTTATTTATAATGAAATATCAAATTATTAATAATAAATAAATAAAATGTATTTATATACAAAATCAGAGTAACATAACATAAATTTATATACAAAATTTATGCAATGAAAGAAAAATGGTAAAATATTTCTTTATTTTGAAAATAGAAATTGATAATAAATATAAAATGGAATAGGTTCCCTTTGGTAGATCTGATGTAATGGAAGTTTGATGTTAATAAACAAATAACATTAATATTAATACAAACTTCTTCAGAAAATGAATGCTTTAATGTCGAAATACAAAGAACATGGAAGAAGCAGTCAGAAAGGAAAGAATCTTCCTAATCCAAATTACAACAGTTCGCTAACTAAGAAATATAATAAATGCAAAAAATGTAAGATATTGCGTTAAAGAAATACAATTTTATTAAATAACTGATTATAAAGTAAATAGATATTATTTATATGGATGATTTTCTGCTTAAATTTTATTAAATGAACTTTTATCTGATAAGAAATCTGGTAGAAAAATAAAAACTACTTTTTAGCTAAATAGCAGATAACGAAATAGATTGGTTAAATACTGATATAATGAGGGGAAGTTCTGAGTTACCGAACAGTTTCACGTTGCCGATCATAGAAAAAATAAATGCTAATTATAATAATTATTATTATTCACATTCACGATACTAAAGAAATTAAATTATATTCTTTTTTATTTGATCGACAATGTGGAAGTGTTCGGTAACTGTGAATTTACCCCCAAGTATTTGTTATAAAAACACACGTGACACCAAAGACCCTTTCAGTTCAGTACGTACTATCTAATTACTAGGGTTGTGACAATATGCTTTATAAATCATAGATCTTAGAATATCACAGACGAAATGAAATGGTATCGAATACTATATACCGCTGGTGTAGAACCATTCAATACTCTTTAATTCTCTCCGTCTGTAATATTCTCTATGACTTATAAATCATATTGTCACAACATTACTTATTCTAACTTAACTTCTAACCAATGGCCAATGTATGTATGACTAGTGTGAGGACAGTTTAATGTAATTATTTCACTGTGAAGATTATTATTTACTCAGATAGAACTAAGGCACCTTTGATAATATCAGGATTAACTTCTTCTCTTAACATTAAAACAGATAAAAATATAGCAATATTTAACTAATGACGAGATGTAACTAACACTTCATGTCACTTCAAACAAAGGAAATGTGTTAATTACATCCTAATTATTTTCTACATTTCTAGCAATAGAAAAATGGAAGAGATTACTTTAGGCAGAGAAAAGTTAGTACTACCCGACTGTGGCCTCACGAATGAGTGCGAATCGCAATGCTCAAAAGATCACCGATAGTTACAATGAGAGAATATAAAAATGTATGGTTAATAAATAAACTGGAATGATTTATCTTAAAAAAGAAAAACTAAAGAACAGGAATGATGGGATTAAAAAGATACAATTGGGTACTTTGACGTAAGGCAAGGAACCAAAGCCCATAATGCTGCTGGCAAATGGAAATTAAGTACAAAGGACTGGAAAAAAGCAGTCAGAAAGAAAAGTGGCTCCATGAACAAGGTCACCTACCATCGTCAGTGACAATGCTCACGGGCAGAGCAGAAAAGCTACTCCGTGAATGCAGTCACTTACCAAGGAAAAAAGGACACAAGCACCGGTGGCTGCACTCACGGATTGAAGAGGAGAATGAAGAGGTGATAGTAAAGGATTAATGAAGCCTAAGAAATTACCTAAAAAACTGGTTGAAGAGCATAACCCTAGCGCTATCCTCCAAAACTGAGACTAACTTTATTGAGATAACAAATTAGGTTCAGATCATAAGAATGTTTTGGTCACTTCAGAGAGAAATGAGATCCTCTCCTTCTGGAGTTGTGCTCCTCTTTAACTCCTCTCCTGGAGTTGTGCTCCTCTTTAACTCCTCTCCTGGAGTTGTGCTCCTCTTTAACTCCTCTCCTGGAGTTGTGCTCCTCTTTAACTTCTCTCCTGGAGTTGTGCTCCTCTTTAACTCCTCTCCTCCTGATGTTGTGCTCCTCTTTAACTCCTCTCCTCCTGTTGCTGTGCTCCTCTTTAACTCCTCTCCTCCTGTTGTTGTGCTCCTCTTTAACTTCTCATCTCCTGGAGTTGTGCTCCTCTTTAACTCTTGTTCATCTCCCTGCTCTCCACCAGACGTCTCTTCCTGCAAATAGACAAACTGATTAAAACGCCGCCCAGAATAGAACCTACACGTGGCTTCAGTGTGACCCAACAATCGGCACGCAAGTTTCTTCGACTCCAGTCTTTACTCTTTGGGGACGCGGCCAGAGTGTCGCTTCGAGTTAAGCCCACTCTCTCTCACACACACACTGCTACAGAGCATTTTTTCACAAGGGGGAGTATGAGCCGGCATACTTCTCCCTTTAACTCTCCTACTCTTACTCTCCGGTGACATTGAGACAAACCCTGACCCTTACACGTCTACAACGTGCATTCTTCACTAGACACGTCGAACAGACGGAATTCAGTGTGAAGCTTGTAGCAGCTGGACACAACAATAAACGCTTCTCTGGGGTCCGCCAACACAAACACATCCCACAGTGATGGCAGTGTAAAAACTGTCACCTCGCACACAACATTTCTCCAACAACACCTCTGTATCTCCTACTGTTGCTCTTACTCCTCTTCCACCTACACCTCCTAATATCGCTCAACCTGTTCTTCCACCTGACCATCTTCAATTTCTACCAGTCCCTCACACAGCTCTTTCTACTCCACCACGCTCAATATTATTCCTGTCGCTCTTCAACCTATATTTCCTCCTATCGCTCCACCTGTTCCTGCACCTGGCCATCCTGGTCCTTTTTGATCCTGTTAAGGATCAAGGGGAGGCCTTCCTACTGAACCACGAAAAACACAAAACATTCTACAACTAGACATAAATGGCATTCGAAACAAACGCATGCAACTTAATTGAACCTATAACAGACACTATTCGGGAATCTAAATTCACCAATAACAAGACTACACCAAAGTTTCCGGGATACACAACACTAAGACACAATCGGCCTACTCGTGGTCACTGCTGAAACACGCTCATGAGTGCCATTAGATCCCACACTTGAATTACACTCGATACGAATACAGATACACTTACATTACAAACATTTACATACCCCCACCCCAGACTCCACACCCCCAGGACACACACCACGACTAGAACACCTTCACCAACTCTCTCATCCTGAGGGATTTCAACGCATACGACCCTACCTGGCTCATCACTACACAACTTGACGAGGCTCATACACCAACACACAGACAACATCACCAGACATTACACTTCACCCCTCGTGGAAAACACTACACGAACTTAGTTCAGACCAATTACCCACACTCATCACACACGCACCTCTTAACCCACACAAACAACGACACACCTTCACTAACTACAAAAAAGACCACTGGAACGAATTTACTGCATCTGTGGAAAACCAACTATAACACTTTAACTTAAACAACTTCTCTTCCATAGATGCAGCCACAAAACACGTCACCAACATAATCTCTACCGCAAACAAACACTTTATAGCCACAGGTAACATCAGACACTTTAACCCAACCTTCACTCCAAACATAAAACACTTAATACAGATTAGGAAACACCTTCGCACTCTCACACCCACACATGACACCATTACACGCATACAACAACTCAACACTGACATTGAAGCGGAAATTAAAACACAGCAACAAAACATATGGCAAAACACACTACTTATCACTATTAATTTCTGCTTGGATACAAACAAACTTTGGAGACTTTTTAGGTTGGTCGCTGTAATGACATACTTCGACCAACCAAAAACACACGAGTCCACCGATTTCCCTGAGTGTTTTATGTTTGGTGTGAAGGAGGGGTTAAAGTGTCTGATGTTACCTGAGGTTTATTTAGAGCGATCCCTGAGGGAACGCTCTAAATAAACATTACTGAAAAACAAGTATGTTACACCACACAACCTTTAGATAAGGAAATGCTGCGTCGTCTACACAGAACATGCACTGTCACCTCCCATCAGCCCGGTAATAGTCACCGAGGCTATCCGGTCTACTAAGAACACTCCCTCCACACACAGGCCCTGATGGAATATCTAACAAATATCTAAAACATTTAGGACCACATGCCATCAGGCGAAAAATTTATTTATTTATTACTAGCCTATGTATGTGGCACCTCAATCGGTGAAATAACTCAAAGTTGGGCAGAGTTTTAATAAATCCACAAAAAAAATCGTGTTTTATGATAGAGAACATGAATGGTAGTGATTCACCACGTGATTCCAATTCACATGTTACATACGAGTTGACACAAACGGTCTAAAAAAAGGTTATGCAGAATGAGTAATAATTTAAAATCATTTATAGAATGATTAATGATCAATTACTAAAAAGAAACAGAGATTGTTAGGTGCAGCTCCACTTCATGAATAACTGACGTAAATATAATCGAAAACTGTGCAATTTTATAATTCGAGCAATTTTGTTCCTTCGAGTAGCTAATTGTCTTTCGAGCAATTGTTTTCGAGCAGTTGTTCATTCGAGCAATTGTTTTTGAGCAATTGTTTTCGAGCAAATGTTTTTCGAGAAAATGTTTTTGAGCAATTGTCTTTCGAGCAATTGTCTTTCGAGCAATTGTTCATTCGAGCAATTGTTCATTCGAGCAATTGTTCATTCGAGCAATTGTTCATTCGAGCAATTGTTTTCGAGCAAATGTTTTTCGAGAAAATGTTTTTCGAGCAATTGTTTTCGAGCAGTTGTTTTTGAGCAATTGTCTTTCGAGCAATTGTTCATTCGAGCAGTTGTTTTCGAGCAATTGTCTTTGGAGCAATTTACCGGCTACCGCTACACCCTTGAATACAGAACCCATCCAAATATCCCTTTAACAACACTCCGAAAATCGTCGAGAGTCACATTAGACCGCGGTTTGACGTTCTAACATCACAGAACTGACATTAACAACAGAGCCAAACGAAGACTCACACAACTTTTCTAAAAATAATAAAATAAGTTATACTTTAGCTCCACAGTCACCCCCACCTTCACTTTCCACCCCATCCCACCCTTCACTTCTCCCACCTACACTTACCCTACCTTCACCTCCCTATCCACCCAACATCGCTTGTTACACCTTCATTCCACTTACACTCCCCCCCACTTCCCCCACCTTCACTCACACAACTTATAGACACTCAGAGAAACTCATAACAACACTCTACAAACAGTTCATCAGACCCATCCTCACTCACGCCCACACTGCCTGGTCACCTGACATCTCCAACAGACACTCCAAAAAACACAAAACACTGCACTCCGCATTGCCACCGGTTGTACACAAACAACACCCACACACCACCTACACACAGAAACACGAGTCCTACCTCACACATGGACACGAGGGGCACACACTTCTGCACTAAACAACAACAACAGCAATCTCGTCAGTGACTTATCCTAGTTCAGAGTTAGTTAGTTACCTCATTGAGTATCTGCTCGGCAGTGACTTCATTTTTCTGCTCTTG
Organism: Caprella mutica; assembly: GCA_947561585.1. NCBI lineage: Eukaryota > Metazoa > Arthropoda > Malacostraca > Amphipoda > Caprellidae > Caprella > Caprella mutica. Next base: position 10,090 of record CANNZV010002704.1, on the reverse strand, counting down.
TATGTACTTTTCTCTCTGTATGTCTTGCTCTGCTAATTCATTCTGAAAAAAATACTTTCCATCAACTTATTTTCCATGAGCTTATTTAGGCACAGTAGCTAAATAATTAGACTACTTATGATAGTAACTGATAATATGTAATGTCTATGGTTATAGACGGAAATCTCGGTCTCGGAATTATAAATGGCTGTTGTGTAGTGTGTTTTATTTGCTAGTTTGTTGTACTGCACCTTTCATGATTGTTTAATGATCTGACAAGGGGTTTGGGGGCTTATCAAACTGATAAGTTTTATGTGTACCTCAGACCGAATTTTCCGCTCAAATCTCATCTTATTTTTATTCTGCTTGTTCCTTCCTTAGTGAGTGAGTGAGTCCGTCCTTTACGCTTTCATTAATTAAATATGAAGAAATTCGGTATGCATGATACCACAAACTTCACATCTTATTGTCTTTTACATTTTGTTACCATTATTTCATTGTCTCAATTTGCATTGTGTGTGAGTGAAGGTGGGGGAAGTGGGGGGGGGAGGGGGGGTGTAAGTGGAAGAAATGAAGGTGTAACAAGCGATGTTGGGTGGATGGGGAGGTGAAGTCGAACTTATTTTAGAAAAAAAGTTGTTAGGTGATAATGTCAGTCAGTCACAAAATACGTTAGACAGCAGGGTTGCCACTCAAATTTGAAGAAAAAGTTCAAGGACATTTCAAGGACAATTACAAGGACACAAATTTGGGTTTATATATTAATTTTCTACCTGATTATATGATTTTAGAGAATATCTGTTAACTCATTCTATTAATATCTTTGATAATATTGCTAAATATCAACCATAGGTTTTATAAATGTGCCTCTACCAGCCAGTTGACCAAAACACCAACAGTCTTGAGTGTAGTATAGGACCAACCAAAAATAAATCATAATTATTAGTACTTTTTCATTAATGATTTAAATATATTAGGTACACAATTCATTAACATGCTAACTGTGACTGCAAAACGACAAACAAAAATTCTCAAATGGACTTTAATACTTTGATGGGATAGGAGGGACTGTTTATATAAAATAACATCTAGCTATTTATTGTATAGTAAATGGCGCAAAATAAAATACTGTGATTATGAGAAACGATTGAATTGATTCAGAAATTCGTCTTTGTAACAAAGAAACTTTAACAATGACAATATAATTATAATACATACGTGATTATGCATATAATATATCTACAAGATTAATAACCACATATTAAATTGATACCCGTGATATACCTAATAAAATTAAATATTGATATTTTCTCTTGTTACGTCTGTTATTTTAACACATGCAACTGTTTGTATTATGTAACAACTAATTCGCCTATACTGAGCGAGAGTCAAGCTATGTTTTAATTTCAATACCATTAATTTATTCACTACTTTGAACTTTCATCAGAGAGTATGAACTAATTCTAGTAACAATTGCAGCAACACTTCCACCCTAAGGCAAACTTTAAAACATTTACTTCTATTCTAACTCATAGAAAATGAAATCTTTGAGGAGTAAATACTACTGAAGAAAATTGTGTTATACCTCGTTTTTATTACCATTTGACTAAATCGTGATTTGGTAATAAAAGCGGGGCCTGCCTATAATACGCACACAAAACTATTCCTGTCGGCTGTCAGGACGCCTGAGAGGTTTAGCTATGCGTGTTGGATGAAAAGGCAGCTCATGTACTGAATTAAAACTCTTCATATTGAGTTATCATCTTAAGACAATGCTTGAGAAAACAATTGTTTGTACAAAAATTTGATAATTTGTTTGAATAATTTCATATGAAATGAACTCTAATGTTGTATCTGTCTAATTTGACTTTTGGGAAAATTGAAGATCATATTCATTTTTGTCAAGAACATTTTATAGCTACGATCTTCGGAATTCAAGGACATTTAATATTTTTCAAGGACATTTCAAGATTTTCAAGGACGGAAGCAACCCTGGACAGTCATTCTATCAACAGCGCATCATAAAGTTGGTGTAAATATAAGTAATGCGACCAAAAGGATATTTAAAGTGATAATCTATATGAAGAATATACTACTTATTATAAACAAACGTGTTAAACAGACTAAGACATAAGACCAACACCTATTTGTTGATATCCCAATTCCGTGGATTTTCCACAGGCTCAGCTAGTTTTAAATAAATGTCACAATTACTAGTGCTACTTATCATTTTAGAACTGTTAATGAAGTTATCCGCTTTTAATAAAAACTACGCTAAACATTTTAGTTCTCATAATTTCAACTTTTTCTATTATCGTTCTTTAATAAAATCATTAGAAAACGAGACGGAATTTGTCTAGAACCAAACGTACCATAACCTCTCCGCGGTGAATACCCCGCAGTCGCCTGATGTTTCGGCCACTCAAAGGATTCGCCCACTGGAAAGCTGTCTGAAAAAAACAAATAGCTTTTAAAATAGAAAATAATCAGAGTGAAAATAATCCATTGAACCAAAATAGTTTGAATGTTATCATTTGATGTGAAGAGTTGAGTCCATCAGACAGCAGTTATCACAAGGACTCGCATCTAGAATCACTAACTCCAACAACCAAAAGAGAAAATATGAGGCAATGAAACAAAAAGAGTTATGAAAGAAAAAACTAAAGCCTACGAGTCTACCTAACACAAAATATAAGAGGGAAATGAAGAGGTGATAGTAAATGAAGCCTACGAGTCTATCTAACACTAGAATATGAGAGGGAAATGAAGAGGTGATAGTAAATAAAGCCTACGAGTCTATCTAACACAAAATCTAAGAGGGAAATGAAGAGGTGATAGTAAATGAAGCCTACGAGTCTACCTAACACAAAATATAAGAGGAAAATGAAGAGGTGATAGTAAATGAAGCCTACGAGTCTACCTAACACAAAATCTAAGAGGAAAATGAAGAGGTGATAGTAAATGAAGCCTACGAGTCTACCTAACACAAAATATAAGAGGAAAATGAAGAGGTGATAGTAAATGAAGCCTACGAGTTTACTTAACACAAAATCTAAGAGGAAAATGAAGAGGTGATAGTAAATGAAGCCTACGAGTCTACCTAACACAAAATCTAAGAGGAAAATGAAGAGGTGATAGTAAATGAAGCCTACGAGTCTACCTAAAACAAGAATATGAGAGGAAAATGAAGAGGTGATAGTAAATGAAGCCTACGAGTCTACCTAACACAAAATATAAGAGGAAAATGAAGAGGTGATAGTAAATGAAGCCTACGAGTCTACCTAACACAAAATCTAAGAGGAAAATGAAGAGGTGATAGTAAATGAAGCCTACGAGTCTACCTAACACAAAATATAAGAGGAAAATGAAGAGGTGATAGTAAATGAAGCCTACGAGTTTACTTAACACAAAATCTAAGAGGAAAATGAAGAGGTGATAGTAAATGAAGCCTACGAGTCTACCTAACACAAAATCTAAGAGGAAAATGAAGAGGTGATAGTAAATGAAGCCTACGAGTCTACCTAAAACAAGAATATGAGAGGAAAATGAAGAGGTGATAGTAAATGAAGCCTACGAGTCTACCTAACACAAAATATAAGAGGAAAATGAAGAGGTGATAGTAAATGAAGCCTACGAGTCTACCTAACACAAAATATAAGAGGAAAATGAAGAGGTGAGAGTAAATGAAGCCTACGAGTCTACCTAACACAAAATATAAGAGGAAAATGAAGAGGTGATAGTAAATGAAGCCTACGAGTCTACCTAACACAAAATATAAGAGGAAAATGAAGAGGTGATAGTAAATGAAGCCTACAAACCCTAGCGCTATCCTCTAAAATTGCAAGCAGCGGTAACAAAATGATAAACATGAAAAAATAACAATACATAATCCAAATTACAACAGTTCGGGGATTAGGGGACGCCACCCTCTTTTCCATCTCCTGTGTGTACTTTGTGTCAACAGACGAAGAACAAGGACTGTGATGGTGGAATGATGGTATAATATTTGTATCAAGTTAGGAGAAGACAAAGAAATACTTCAAATGATTCGGCACAAAGGAAATTAAGATCAAAACTTCAAACTAACACTCAATATAAATAACAACAAAATACATATATCAACAGTCTATCTAGTCTAGAATATAGATCATGAATTTTTTTGTCAAGTTCTTCATATTCTTGGGGAAAAAATTGTACAGTTCTTTACTTAGAAGAAGAGCTTTATTCAGTTAACAATAAAAAAAGAGAGAAAGATGTGTTCTATTTTAACAGAGACACAGTGAGTGTTATGTCTGCTCAGTGTACCGATAGGGTAGGCCTAAGTATTTCGTCACGGTGCTTTGCATCTTATAATTACTACAACATGAACTACTGAAATACGACTCACAAAAACTTCCTGTGAGGCAATAACCATCCACTAACGCGTCACTTTACTTACCAAAAGAAATACAAGTGAAAATAGTCTGATGATGAAAAAGGCAGCAAGAAATTAGAAATTGAATGTTAGAAAATAGGCAATAAGCATTGAAACAATGAAATAAATGTAATAGAATAATTTTTTTAGACTAACAATGAGACAAGTAGACTATCATTGAAATGGTTTAGTGTAATTCAAAAGAAATTAGAAAAATTATACGCAACATTTTATAGCACGGATATAACAGAGTGTTTAAAGTTATAACATCAGAATAAAGAGAATAGAGAGTTAAAGTCATCCAAAGGACATCATAAATCATGTGCAGACAAATGAGAATTACTGAGGCAAAAGAACATTCTATAGCTTTGGAATGCCAGACAATAAAGTGTGGCATTAAATGTTATATTATTTCTTGGCAACTGAACTGCTTAGCAATGCAGTTCCAATCTTACCTTTGGGTGAACTATGTCATAGAGAGGTAATAGTGCATAATACCAAAAGAAAATTCAGTTTCAAAGGATACATTAGATGTTTAGTCAATAACAAACAAGGACTTGCTTGATACATTGATGCTAGCTTAGTTAATTCTTCTACACAAATGAACGAAGAACATTAACTCAATTTTATAAATTTAATATTTGGAAAAATGTAGATATCCTTTTTAGTAACAATTTATCTTGGTTAGAAGTTTGGCATGTTTAACAGCAGGTTAGTGTCTGTGCGTGTACCGAGAGAAATCACATTTTCCGTTAGAATTGACAGTGTAAATAGTTTGGGCAGAGTTCATCGCACTGTTCATTTGATTAGGGAATTGCAGACATAGGAAAAGGAATACCTTCAGGTCTGATAACAGATAAACCAGTTCATTTATTTACTGCCATTCTTTAGACCTTTGTATCAAATCATCAAAATTGGATATCAAATTTCATTTCATCTTCAATAATACATAGGCAACAAGCGTGTCTTTTTCTCTTACTATTTTAATATTCATTTTTTTGAAGATATACCACACAGTGAAGAGGCACTAGTTGGTAGTTAGTGGTGAGTGTGGTGTGTGTGTTACTACAATGGTGTGTGTGGTGTCTGTGTTACTGTTACTACAGTGGTGTGTGTGGTGTCTGTGTTACTGTTACTACAGTGGTGTGTGTGGTGTCTGTGTTACTGTTACTACAGTGGTGTGAGTGGTTTCTGTGTTACTGTTACTACAGTGGTGTGTGTGGTGTCTGTGTTACTGTTACTACAGTGGTGTGTGTGGTGTCTGTGTTACTGTTACTACAGTGGTGTGTGTGGTGTCTGTGTTACTGTTACTACAGTGGTGTGAGTGGTTTCTGTGTTACTGTTACTACAGTGGTGTGTGTAGTGTCTGTGTTACTGTTACTACAGTGGTGTGTGTAGTGTCTGTGTTACTGTTACTACAGTGGTGTGTGTGGTGTCTGTGTTACTGTTACTACAGTGGTGTGAGTGGTTTCTGTGTTACTGTTACTACAGTGGTGTGTGTGGTGTCTGTGTTACTGTTACTACAGTGGTGTGTGTGGTGTCTGTGTTACTGTTACTACAGTGGTGTGTGTGGTGTCTGTGTTACTACAGTGGTGAGTGTGGTTTCTGTGTTTCCTGATAAATCCATGAGTTTCCTTACACTTCCAAAGAGTTGATGGATGAGTTGCTTTCGATTTTAAGGAGCTGGAGTAACCAAGAGACTTTGGCGCAAAGAGGAACATTGTCAATACGAGAGCTTTTTAGGGGAATTCACTCAACTATGAATGCCATTTGTCTAGTTCATGCATTTGCTAAGGCATAAAAACTGCAAATTAGAAATGTTGTGAGTAAGAGAACTGAGAGTTAACTTGAGTTCCATCCAGTAGTGAAATAGGACTGACTCTCTCTAGCTTATCTGTTGACTTTAGAGGGCCACTACGACACTAGAGTTTGTGGTGAGAGGTGTAGGGATATTGTCTCTCCGTTACTTTCTTATGTCCTGTACTCTCTTCTTCTTAATTCTCAATCTATGGAGAGAGATGAAATAGAACTAATGTGTAATGGAATGGAGGAAAATTAAGAAGAATTTGTTATTTGTTTGAACAATTTATAACTAATGTTGTGACTTTGAACAGCTTTATTTTTTACAATGGCTATATTTTCAAATTATTCATCCATAGTGTTCTAATGTTTTTTTTTAGGTTTTTAGTGTTTGATCATGACTCAGTTTAAGATTTTAGTGACATTTGCTGCGCTGTTCATCACAGCTGTGTTGGCTAAGGTAAGTTATTATTTTCTCATGCATTTTTTATTGAACTAACTAATTCTATTTATTAGAAATTTCTATTTATTAGCAGAAGCCTATACTAGCAATATATCACTAGAACAGTGTACATAATGTACTTGTTCCTATGTTCTTCACTAGTGCTAAAAATTGTACACTGTGCATCATTTATGCATTATTTGGAGGTTAGAGTCTCCCCAAATGTGCCAATGCTGGTGAAAATCTTGCTTGGAGTGAGAAAAAGAATGTCAAACCATTGGGCAGATTACTAAAAGGAACTGAAGAGTGCTTCCAGAGAAAATAATATGAAGTACATACCTAATTTATTGGTGTGTGTGTGTGTGTGTGTGTGTGTGTGTGTATTTTTAATGGAGCGATTAGGCTGAAAAAAGAGCGACTTCGCTGAGAAAAATACGATTTCGCTGAAGGCCTTCCGTTTACGCGGTTTTGTGTACGATTCGGCGGAGATATTCACGCTAACGCTGAGGGTGACGCTAAGGCTGAGCAACAAGAAATTATCACACTTTAAGGCTGATTTTTGGTGAGTTGCCAATTAGCTATTTAGAGTTTCCAGTTATTCATTTATTATAATTATTCATTATTTATTCTATAGCTTTATTAGTCATTTGTTATATGGATACTTTATTATTTAAATTGCTTTACTATTAATGAATTGAATTGATTGAATATTTAATTAATCGATTGGTTGATTTATAATTTATTTGCGATTTGTTGATTATTTATTCGTGCAATTTGATAAGATAGTTTCAATATATTTTCATTTATTTTAATATTTATTCATTTACTTCGCTATTTTTTTGTTCACGAGTTTCGCTATTTATTAATTCACGTGTTTCGTTATTTATTTGTTTCTTTACTCTTTTACTTTGTAATTAATTTTTTGTTTGTTTAATTCTTTTATTTCGTTATTGGTTAGTTGGTTATTTATTGGTGGATAAGCAAGGCTTGAGACTGTAAAAAGTATAGTAAAATATTGTAGACTTAATATATTTATTGTAGGTTAAGTTACGAATTATCGGGAGTTTCACATATTCGATCTTTTAAGAAAATATGAAAATATTTATTTTATTTGGTACTACCAAATAAAAAACAATAATATGACTGAAGTTGTGAAACCGATCGATAAATCGAAACTTACCGTGTGTCATTACTAGGGCTGGGACAATATGCTCTAAAAACTATAGATCCCGAAAATATCATAGACGAAACTAAATGAAATGGTATCGAATACTATATACCGCTGGTTTAGAACCATTCAATACTCTTTAATTCTCTCTGTCTATAATATTTTTGGGATCTATAGTTTTTATAGCATATTGTCCCAGCCCTAGTCATTACACAATATTCATCGATAACCCCTGAACTTATGTCACAAATCACACTTTTCAAATTTGTCATCGTGTACAGTAATAGTAATAGTCTTCCCTACTCGAAAGTTAATTCTTTTTAACATTCTTAGTGTTCATTTTTAGTTTTTTTTTTCATTCTAAGTAGCTATACTTCCTATCTGCCCAACTCTGTATTTTTTTAATATCCTTTTCCCACCAAACACTAACACTACAATCAAACAGTAACCCACTCTCTACACATCCCTCTAAAATCCCATGCCATCTCTTACTAAGCCTAGATCCCTTCAATTGCCCCTTAACCTTAACCCATAGCCCGTGTACTCGCCTAATCCTATTTCTGCAATCCTCCTCTGGTACCAACCAGGACTCTAATACCTTCACTATCTCTACGTGGAGGAAGCATAGTGAACACCGAGCAGGGTCTTCTGCTTTCTTTTTATATCTTTCTTCCTCTTCTTTCTGTCTTGCTATATACATGGGTAAGCTGACTGACTGTGTAGGTCTCTTATCCATTGATGTCTTTTCTTGCCACCCATGTGCTGGGTCAACACGGTTACCTGTGATAGCTGAGTAGTCAACTCAGTGCATGGAGCGTACTTTCACTGTCCCCTCTTCTCCGAGGCTTTCTTGGAACACCTCGCAGTGGATAGGAACCTCTTTTAAACACATTAGATAAATAAATAAGTAAATATAGAGCATATGCTATAAAGAGCCACTTTAATATTTTATAAGAGTAATTTTGAATATAAAGCCACAACCGTAATAATATTCTGTATGTAATGTGATCTTTACATTTTAACGAAACTTATTTAATTTGTTAATTTTCTATGAAATATATTTGTGAAATTGAAGTACCAATTATTTCCCTAATATAAAAGAGGAAACTTTGAGGGAAAAATACAAACTCATATGTTTCAGACTTATAAAAACCATCTACCGTGAAATTGGTTACAATTTGAAAATACACAGGGTGACCCACAGAAAAGTGTACCCAATATTGAATCATAGAGTTATGATAATGTTTCAGTTATATCATTTCTCCATTTAATTTTGTTTCAGTTATATCATTTCTCCATTAAACTGACGCTAGATTGCCAGTCACGTGACCCAAAAATAAGGATTTTAGCGTCCTTAAAGACGCGATATTATTTTGGCCACAGACTCACCACTTGTATTGTACTTATAAATCAATAATGAATCTTAAGCTATTATGGTGGTATAATGGATACTTGAAAAAATATATCCTTTTCTTTTACTTTAACTCTGATTTATATATATTTTCAACTACAATATTTATATTAATTCAAAGTTGGGTACACTTTTTTGTGGGTCACCCTGTATATAAAAGATATAATTTAATTTATAAAAATATTGTATATTTGTTGAAATAGAGGAGGTCCAGGAAGAGTTTTAGTTTAGGTTATTTAATTTCTGCTGGACTTGTAGAGTTTGTTATACCCAAGTTTTCGCAATACTTTACGTAAAGCTTCTTCAAGAGGAGAAAACAGAGTTCCAAACGATTATTATTAAAAACATGTTTAGACTGAGTACGGGCCTAAAGAGTTGCAATATTCTCTTGCTGTAGCCAGTCTCTCACGCCATTCACAATAATTTTTTGTAAATTTAAATTCCATTTTGATAGATTTTCATTTCCATATATTGTAAAGCATATTCTAATCTCTTTTTTTTTTAATTATATAAACTGGACTTTCACAGTTTCCTAATGTCACTAGTGTACTTTCCCGTTAAAAATAACCTATTTATTACCCGTTATTAGATTACTTTTAACGAATTTAATTAAAATTTCTGCATAGTCTAATTAATTTTATAGATAAATAAATTTAAAAATCGACTAGAAACAGGATATTTAAATATCAAGTCAATATATTCCCGTGCGTATCATAGTTACATTCTTCATGCTTAACACCCGTCGTAAATAAATATCATTAGTATAGATTTATTCCGCTAGAATAAGATTTTCCATTAATTTTATCGAGCTATTAAGATAGTTTTTCTTTCTTTGGTGAGGTTGAGAAAGTAACAGAAATATTCTAGTGAAGTCAG
>CANNZV010002703.1:0-87302 GCA_947561585.1 Caprella mutica | reverse complement strand
CTAAAACAGTAGGAATCCTAAATAGAATTAGAAATTGTGTCTCATTAAAATATTAATCAATATCTATTATGATTTAGCATATTTCTATCTATTGTATTGTGTTGCATTGTGGGGTGGGGCAGATGATGTGCAATGTACATCTCAGCCTCTGATATTATTACAAAAAAGATTAATCCGCCTCACCACTTCATCAGACTACCATGCTCATTCAAATCCCCTCTTCCACAGAACCAGTATCTGAAAGGTCACATATATTTATAAGCTTATCATTGGCATATGCATGCTTGGGCATATATCATGGAGTCAGTAATTTTTCTCTAATCACCACGACTCTGACTCGTAATAGAGACATCACCATCATTCCAGCGGCTGTCTCAATGCCAGAGATCTATGTCTTATATAGGACCTATAATTTGAACTTCTATACCCAATAATATTAAATCTAGTTCAAACATTATTATAATTAAAAGAGCCTTTAAAAAACATTTATTTAACCATTATTTATAATATTTCTGTTCATTATAGCAGTAGAGTAACTCATAACTGTACGACTTCAATATGTTATCTCCAGGTTCAGTGATCTATGTTTATTTAGAATTATTCCTTTAATTGCCCGAAAAGTTTTTTATACTTGATAAACGAATCTTATTTGTATGTTTGTTGAAACTTATATTGTCTTTTGTTTTTGTACCTAAGATTTTTTTCTCAATAAAGATTCTAATTTATAGAAGGGATTTCCAAAAACTTCTGATCCAGTACTTTCAAAATTCGTATAACAGTGTGTTTTATATTTAAAAAAATCGATAAGATTGTAGATAACATATTCATAAACAATTGTGCAAAAGGAAATGATATAACTTTCGTTATATATTTAGTTATTTGCATTTCTAAGTTTCCTTTACTGAGCTTGGACAATATTCCTTACTATTCAAAAGACAAAGTTACAAAATAAGTGGGGGATCTTCACGTATAGTTTCTTCTTTCCAAGTGTTTGAACTGATTAATCCAATAAACTGTATATGTACGGTCATTTCGAAGCTAAATTATCACACAAATTATTTCTTCTGACTTTTCTGACTTTTCAAAACTACAAAAGTTATTGGCTTATTATTATTGAATAATAATAAGACATAAATAATAGATTTCAGAAAGTGATCTGATGTCATCCAAAGTGTTTCAGGCATGACAGCTTCTGTTATTCAAACTTTTCAAAACAGTTTTTTAGCATTTCTTTTTTTTATTCTTTGATGAAATTACTTGAAATCTTAACTGAATATTGTTATGTTATTCAAAACTAGATTTGCTATATTAGTTTAATATTTTGATGTTTTTTTCTATTTATAATACTTTCATATAGGCCGTCTATGGGTTAACATACTAATATATGAATATTTTATGTTCATTTCTGTAACAATTATTAAAGGTGTTTGAATAGATATGTTCTTAAATATTGGAATACAATCAAAATTCTATGAAAAGATAGTTCAAGATATTTACGAATAATTATATCCTGAATTGTGGCAACATATGTCCATGCAGTACAATATTCCACTTAATTATATGCTTTTGTGGTTTAATATATCTCTTAGGTTACTTAATATATTGTGTCTATATATCTATATATATTATAATATTGCAAACAAGTGCAAACATGTACTATGAATGCCTTGTTAAAATATGTGAGCATGATACAGCAATGAATATTCAATAATATAAAGTTTAATATAAGGACTGTGTACAAAAGTCCACTCGAACATCAAATATTATTATTGTCTATTTGTTGTGGACTCTTGTCCACTACAAATTTTCATTTTAATTTCTAATGTTATTCTTAGAGCCATTTTGGGATTTATGTCCAGTACAAGATTCCATGATTTATTTTCTCAAAATCATTGCATTATGTACTATCGGATTAAAGAGTCACTGATATGATGTACTATCAGAAAAGAGTTACGGTGATGTAGCAACGAAAACTAGGCAAGTTTTAATCTGAATAATGTTTATCTAACATTGATTGACAGATTTTAATGGTATTGAATACTAAGCAATCTTATTTATAATAGACATTTTTTAGTTGTAATATCAGAGAAAAGAGTCACTGTACATGTGATGATTTATAATCAGAGAAATATAGGCTCTGTGATGATACTAATTTCACCAACATTAGTTTTTTAATTACCTTCACAGGAAATGGATAATTTGTATTAGACGACATCTATTTATCGGATTAAAGAGTCACTGTGACGATGTACTAACAGAGAACCTGGATATTTTCATTCGCCAACTCAAAAAATATTAAACCAAATTGACTAAAATTTGGTAGGATGATTGTTCAATGCCTAGCAACCATCTGGTAGAATTTTGGGAGCGATCTGGTCAAAGGTCAATGTCAAAATTTTATAACTCAGAAAGTTTTCAATCATATTGCATGAAACTTGGCGGAGCGTATCTTCAATATCCAGGAACAATTTGGTTAATTTTGGGAGCGATCCGGTCAAAGATCAATATCAATGTCATTTATAACTCAAAAAAAGTGATCAATCAAATTGCATGAAACTTGTTGGAACGATTTGTCATTATACAGTTTCCAGTTTATCAGATTTTGGGAGCGAACAGGTAAAAGGCTGAGGTCAAGGTCATTTATAACTCAAGGATTATTGGATGGTCAAGATCATTTATAAGCAGCGATGAATGAATGCGCTCTACCGAGTGCTCGTAATCTAATTTCCTATAATTATCATCTACTACAACTAAAATCATATTAAAAATGTCTATAACCAAGAGTGAAGTTTTCCTTCCAAATTATGAAACTAGTAAATTTAGGAAATAAGCTACTCCCTAGTTCTCATGTACTTTTTTTATCACCATTATCTCTGTCAATACTCTTCTGTTTCGAAAACACTATCAAATTCTCAGAGATTAAATCATTACAGAAAGTTATATTATTAAAATTTTCATTTTGAGTTGAGCCAATTAAGATATATCCATTATCTAACTAATTTCTCTGAGTGGTTGAACTTCAGTTTTGCAGCCACGTATGAACCTTAGAATACGAGTTATAAATAAGGGTTAGATAGATTTGTTTCAGGGACAACAGATATCTAGTCTCTATAAACCCCTGTGAAAAAAAGGGTTATATATCCTGCGAGCTTAAAAGGAGCGGTGACATTGTACTGAACAGTCTGATAATAACAAAAAAATTAACACATGTTAATAATTAAATGTGTTTCTATACAGTTAATGTACCAATAACTTATATAATGAGTAAAATTCATTTAGTCTAATAATCATAAGCTCTAGAAACTGAAATAAGTAGTATAATTTACAGGCCGAGAAATAGACTAATTGTTTCAAATTAATTCGTTATCTACTCTCATCTGAAATATGTATCGGATGAAATATGTCCTGTTTATTATTATATGACATTTATTACATTTCTATACAACTTTAAACAATCAAAACGCACATTGATTTACCGATGAGCTTGAAATCGGAGTTTTTGTGTTCCTCAAAGTCCTATTTTTGAGCACATCTTTCTATTCATAAAATAGTACCTATTAGGTACGTTTTCATTCCATCACGGAGACATGCCGATGTTATGTTATAGGTAGGGTAGCACGGGGCAGCGCGGCACCTCCTAAGCTCTTTCCATAGTATCTCCAATACTATTGAACCTAGATAATTGATTTTTGCAGTAAAAGATACACCAAAAAATCGGCAACACATGGTTAACTGTTAGGAACTAATAATTCATATTTTTGATTTCACTACACTTTTCCCAAGAAGTGTTAAAAAACCGTTTTGCCCCGTGTACGGGGCAAAACGGCAATCATGCAGGGCAAAACGGACATGGGGTGCCGCTTTGCCCCCTTCATTACATTTTAAATGTATTATCTATGAAAGTTAAAGAAAAACAAATTTTGAATAATATATATTCATGTATATCCTGAAACAGGCTATGACATTGGCCATTTGAAACTATACATTTATAGTGTTGACTGTTTTATATATATTTTAACTAGTCAAACTTATCTTATATTTATTTCAATGTCAAATAGAGGTTCTTTTATTACTTCTGTAGCTAAGAAATCCTCCTCATTAAACTCGTCTTAATTATATTGTCATATATCAGCGTTTTAATACAATTGACAGCTCTCTCGGATAAAGCAGTTTTCAAAAGGGCTGCTCTGAAGATTCCACCCGTGTCATATATGGTCATTCTTTAGCCAGGACTGTTCATGATCCAGCTATCAGCACAAGAGTTATATGAGCTCTTCAACGATTTGATATAGTAAACGTCGAGCAGTTGCATTTTATGAGAAGAATGAGGAAGTGAAGTTAATAGTTCAAATACATAGTCTTGACAAAAGTTGATTGCATCCAGACACTGTGGTTTCCAACCAGTATGATCATCATTAGAAGATCCAGTTGATTTCACCAAGTATTGAAGCCATTTAAGAAAGAGACCTCCATCATTCTGAATAACTGACATTCTCCATGGATCCCAGAGGAGCTCCAGTCATGAAAGTATCTCTATTTTTTTCTTGGAAATATGAACATTGGTGATATGAAAGATCCTCATGCATCACAAAACTGACCAATTCAAGTCTTTCGACACTCGTTATCATACAAATCTGCTTAACATTTTTCTTAGCCACGAATTTGGTGGTATTTTGATGCATTGTAATTCCGGTTTCTTCCATGTTCTATATTTTTGTTAATTTAAGTTTATTCAAAATTTTCACATACACTTTAAAAAATAGATCAAGTTTTGAATTGTTAAATTCTATCACACGAACCCTCTTGGTTGCCTTTGATTTGCGGATGTTAACTAAGATTGTAGCTTCTAATGAATGAATTGAACCAATTGACGCCTGCCTTTTTCGATTCCTTATTGAAAAATTGTTAGACATTAGTACGATCTTCTATATCCAAATCAAAATTACATCATGGCTATTAAGTCCAAGCATACGGTTTTGCATATATGTAACATAATTTACAATTTGTAACTCCACATTACTTGAAAGAACGCAATCATTCGTCCAAGATGTGGTACTCATGGTGAATTAACTTTGCCATCATGAAGCCTGCTCAACGTTGTAGTATGAATACATTTTTTTAACCTATAGTTGTCTTCATCTTATAATATTGCACCATTATGAACAAGGAAAATAAATGTTAATTGTAAAAAAGTTTTAAAATCTCCTTATTACTACGTTCATAATTAGTTTTACGGAGCAAAAAGGCACCCATAGCCGCTTTGCCCCCGCATACCGTGGCCTCATTGCCCCAAATGACGCGCCATTTTAATTTTGAAAAAATTATTATTTAAAAATACTTTTTTCATTGTATTTATATACAGAAAATTGAGTAAACCGATAATACTATGCATTTCATTATGAAATATTTTGATATATTACACTTGACAGAATTCAAACATTACTCAGTGACATTAAAAAGTTATATCAAAATGACTTAAAATCGATTTATCGCCGTAACTTAGCGAAATATCTCCTCACCCTCACAAAACTAACTACACTGTAGCTTAGGACACCGGAGAACATGTAAAAGGTATCTGAGAGCTACCTTCCATAATATTTTGGAAAATAACTGGGGGTGACTTTTGACCCTGGGGTGCCGCTTTGCCCCATGCTACCCTACCTAGGTCACTATAGGTGTACTTTTGTTTTGGATATATCTCTGTTTCTACAAGCTCAATTTAATTAAAAATGATATTTTCTTCAAGAGGTCAATACTGAAGAAGTAAAAAAGTATCATATGAACTTGGATTTTTATATTGATCATAGTTTTTTGTTCCAAGGGCAGAACCGAAGACAGCTAATTTTGTTTTGTATACCTAATATCAGCGCCTGTTCTGTCATGGACATAGCCTCTATACACACTGTAAACCGTATAATATCATCACCTATTCTGTCATAGACAAAGCCTCTATACACTCTGTAAACTGTATAATAGCATCACCTGGCTATGTCTATGACAGAATAAGTACAGGTATTATACGGTTTACAGAGTGTATATAGGCTATGTCCATGGCAGAACAGGTGATGATATTATACATTTTACAGAGTGTTTAGAGGCTATGTCCATGGCAGAACAGGTGCTGATATTATACGGTTTACAAGGTGTTTAGAGGCTCTGTCCATGAGAGAACAGGTACAGGTATTATACGGTTTACAGAGTGTATAGAGGCTATATCTACGACAGAACAGGTGCTGATATTATACGGTTTACAGAGTGTATAGAGGCTATGTCCATGGCAGAACAGGTGATGATATTATATGGTTTACAAGGTGTATAGAGGCTATGTAAATGACAGAACCTAGATCCTAGCTATGTATGTTCTATGTAGCCTATATGACAATACCGATTCCAGGACAATAACCCCCCGTGCAAAAAAACCACCGCGGTCAAAAAAACCCCGTGCAAAATACCCCCCGGACAAAAAAAAACCGTGCAATAAACCCCCCGAACAAATACCCCTCCGACAAAAACCCCCAAGCAAAAAACCCCCGTTGCAAAAAACCCCCGGTCTATATAAATAGCATAATTCATTTTTATTAATATATTAAACATCATTCAATGCGAACCAATAATTATTACATTTTCTTATTTTCTTCGAAAATATGACAATTTTTCTTTGCAAAATAAGGTATACCCAATTACCTATTTTATAGTAAAAATAAGTACAGTATACATTTTGTCACTATCAAACCTGGCCGGGGGAGGGCAAGCCCCCCCCCCCCCCCAATTGGACCGATAACCTAACCTTAGGTGCACTATATCTCTTTATATTATAGCATATAGTAATTTTATTAATAAAAAAATAATTAAAATGAATTATGCTATTTATATCGACCGGGGTTTTTTTGCACCGGGGGTTTTTTGCTTGGGGGGTTCTTGTCCGGGGGGTTTATTGTACGGGGTATTTTTGTCCGGGGGTATATTGCATGGGGGGTTTTTGACCGCGGGGGGTTTTTTGCACGGGGGGTTATTGTCCTGTCACCGACAATACCATGGTGTTACCTACCTATCTACCTAGGTACAATGAATTCGGCTATCATTCCTAATCTCAGGCATTATGTTATTAGGTTAGGTGATTCCCACATACTTAATAAATAAATAATATCAATTTTCTTACCTTGATTGAAATTAGTGACAATAAAAGTTAACGATATAAGCATTTAAAACATTATTTACTAATAACATGAATATTCGGCATCGTAAATAATTTTTCATACGAATAAAATGTTTTAGTTTAGTAAATATCGTAGCCTGTTCTGTGGTAGACATTGTTCTGTGGTGGACAGTTGCTGTGGACATCGCGAACTTTACCCCTTTAAGCATATTTGCCAGACTTTCGAATCCTATAAGGTATAAGGATTCGAGAGAATATAAGACCGAAATGAGGGAAGAGGACTATGAGGGAGGAGAGAGAGACAGGATATGGTTCCGGGCAAGAACAAACTGCTTGTGGCTGGGAGACAGGAGGAGAGAGAGGGAAGAGGAGAGATGCTTGATATGTGGAGAAGGAGGAGTGGAAGACTTGATGCACTTTGTGTTGGATTGTGATGAGCTAGAGGGCGAGAGGAGGGGGGCCGTGGAGTTGCAGAGACCGAGAGTGGAGGAGAGGCGGACTGTGTTGGGGGAGTTCTTGTTTGGAGGGGAGCAGAGGAGAGAAAGGAGCGAGGTTCTGATGAAAATGTGGAGGAGGAGAAGAGTGATTGAAGGAAGAAATAATTGATTTGGATGAGGAGGAGGATGAGTTGCGCGGATGAAGAGGATGAATGGCGCAGATGAAGAGGAAGCCGATGAAAATGGCACTATTCAAGAAACACCTGACTGACTGACTGATCCTACACACAAATGATGATTGAAAATAGTATAGGTAGAAGATTTATTGAACGCATTAAGAATAATGTGGGTAGAGGGTACCTACATAGAATCACCGAAACGGACCGATTGAGGACCAAAACGGTCCGATTGGGGACAAAGCCGGATCTAATCGGGCCGAAACGGAGTTAAGTAGTTCATAAAAACACACTTAGGTAAATAGTTAGTACTATACGTAATACATTGGAGAAAAATATTAATATTTAGAATGAGTAATTTAACTGATAATAGCTACCTACTTATGTTGAAAAAAAAAATAGTTACTTTGAATGCTCATATCCTATAAGCATTCAAAGTAGCTATTGTTTTTTTTTCAACATATGTAGGTAGGTAGCTATTATCAGTTAAATAACTCATTCTAAATATTATTATTTTTCTCCAATGTATAGTTCTAACTATTTAAGTGTTTTTTTGTGAACTAACGTCAATAACCCTAATTTCGCCACTGCCCATATTTCGCCAGCAAGCCCGAAAAGTTAAATATTTCATTTTCAAGTTATCACAGATAACTTTGCTTATTTTCATGCAAATCTACATAAATTTTTAATAAGGATAATGGTAATTGATTGATTATAGAGTACTAAAGGCTTCCAAAAATAATAAATCAACATAGAGTGCATCGCACGCACACCCCACCTCTCCGTGCGACATCAATTAAGGTACTGAACCTAGATCGCGCGAGAGCAAAAATCTCATATTTAAATAAGAATTCCCATGAAACTACCCATCAAAATGTAATTGTTGTATATATAAGAGATCGATTATTTTTTCTATCTGCAGCAATAATCTCTATTTTAAGAAATACAATGATAATAATCAGGTGGCGAAATTAGGACAATTAGTTTCAAGCGAAGACTATCATTCACTTGTATATTTTCTATGACTACCATTCATTTAATTTGTTCTGAATTATATAAATTATTTTTCATTGTGGTTAAAATGTTACTAGTATATTTTCAGTAATAATTTTTAAATATTTGAACTAATTTTGTAACAATTAATCGATAAATATTTGATTTTATTGATGTTTGATTGATTTCTATATCGCACTCTACAAATAGGCAAGTTACCCCTTTAATTGCTATAAATCCTACATTCCTACTGTTGGCGTTAACCCAATTAAAGTATGAAAATGACAACCAATATGTTTAGTTACATTGCAATTAGTTTATTGTGTACTAAATGATATAAATCATTTTTGATTGTGAATTTGTGATTAAAAAATTACTAGTATATTTTCAATAATAATTTATAAATATTTAAATTAATTTTTTTATAATACTAATGGTTAAATATTTGATTTTACAGATATTTAATTAATTTTTATTTCAAATTCTGCAATACGATCAGTTCTCCCTTTAATTAAAATCTATTAATCATTGTATTTATTCATGTGTAAAATCTCTTTTTAAGTATTCACATTCTTTTTCTATATCAACATAAATTATTGAATTGACCCTTATGAACTTGAACCATTTACTTAACACGATATTTTTTATACTAATAATAGCTCTAACTTGATAAAATAGATTAGTATAAAAACGAAGACTTCCAAAAATTTCGAAAAAAAATTAGGAACTGAGGACACAGATAAGAAAACATTCAAGACAGCAGGCAGTAGTTGAGGACAGCAGCAGTTAGGTGAGTAGATGGGAGCTTAGGATGTAAGACAGCTACCACAGTTTGGGATTTAACCTCTGAGGTTCCCTTAACGGACTAAATACGGCGATGGTAACGCTTCAACGTCTTTTATAAGTAGAATAAGAGGGGATTTATTGTCATAGATATAATAATTTAATGGTAGAATTGTAAGACAGTTACCACAGTTTGGGATTTAACCTCTGAGGTTCCCTTAACGGACTAAATACGGCGATGGTAACGCTTCAACGTCTTTTATAGGTAGAATAAGAGAGGATTTATTGTCATAGATATAATAATTTATTGGTAGAATTGTAAGACAGTTACCACAGTTTGGGATTTAACCTCCGAGGTTCCCTTAACGGACTGAATACGGCGATGGTAACGCTTCAACGTCTTGTATAAGTAGAATAAGAGAGGATTTATTGTCATAGATATAATAATTTAATGGTAGAATTGTAAGACAGTTACCACAGTTTGGGATTTAACCTCTGAGGTTCCCTTAACGGACTAAATACGGCGATGGTAACGCTTCAACGTCTTTTATAGGTAGAATAAGAGAGGATTTATTGTCATAGATATAATAATTTAATGGTAGAATTGTAAGACAGTTACCACAGTTTGGGATTTAACCTCTGAGGTTCCCCTAACGGACTAAATACGGCGATGGTAACGCTTCAACGTCTTTTATAAGTAGATTTAGAGGGGATTTATTGTCATAGATATAATAATTTAATGGTAGAATTGTAAGACAGTTACCACAGTTTGGGATTTAACCTCTGAGGTTCCCTTAACGGACTAAATACGGCGATGGTAACGCTTCAACGTCTTTTATAAGTAGATTTAGAGGGGATTTATTGTCATAGATATAATAATTTAATGGTAGAATTGTAAGACAGTTACCACAGTTTGGGATTTAACCTCTGAGGTTCCCTTAACGGACTAAATACGGCGATGGTAACGCTTCAACGTCTTTTATAAGTAGAATCAGAGGGGATTTATTTTCATAGATATAATAATTTAATGGTAGAATTGTAAGACAGTTACCACAGTTTGGGATTTAACCTCTGAGGTTCCCCTAACGGACTAAATAAGGCGATGGTAACGTTTCAACGTCTTCCATAAGTAGATTTAGAGGGGATTTATTGTCATAGATATAATAATTTAATGGTAGAATTGTAAGACAGTTACCACAGTTTGGGATTTAACCTCTGAGGTTCCCTTAACGGACTAAATACGGCGATGGTAACGCTTCAACGTCTTTTATAAGTAGAATCAGAGGGGATTTATTGTCATAGATATAATAATTTAATGGTAGAATTGTAAGACAGTTACCACAGTTTGGGATTTAACCTCTGAAGTTCCCTTAACGGAATAAATACGGCGATGGTAACGTTTCAACGTCTTCCATAAGTAGATTTAGAGGGGATATATAGACAAAAGATTTATATATTTATCATCAAGCTTGAGTTAAATAAAAATTTGTCAACGCTGAGTCTGCTAAACCTTTCACGATATTTATCATAGTAATTTTTTCAAGCCTTGTTTATTTAGATTCATTAATATATCGTTATTTCAATTTCAGAAATGGCTAGAAATACTAAATCATGCAATAAATGGGATCCACTAGATATGGCACAAGCCCTCGAGTGTTGTAAAGAAAGCCGTATGAATCTGTCTCAAGCTGCCAAAGCATTCAATGTACCTCGGAAAACTTTATCCGATCGTCTGAAGGGAAAGGTTAAAGAAGATTGTAAAGGTGGTGGAAGACCAACAGCTTTGTCAGAAGCACAAGAAAAGAGCCTCTGTGAGTACATAGAGTACATGGAGCTCAGAGCCTTTCCTCTAACAATCAACCAAATACTACTGTACGCATGGTGCATAGACAAAACTGTTGGGAATAATGTTTTCGGCGAAAATGGACCCGCCTACAAATGGTGGTTGGGCTTCAAGAAGCGTCATCCAGATTACACTTCGTTACGAAAACCTGATAGCCTAGATAGAGGAAAAGCCCTCCATGCGACAGTTGATAATATTCGAGAATATTTTCAACTACTGAAAAAGACTCTTGATGATGGAGACTTCCATTATCGACCTCAAGATATCTACAATTGTGACGAAACTGTCATCGATTTAAATAAATGTACCCAAAGAGTTGTCATTCCAAAAAGATTAAGATCAGCCCATTCAAGGCAGGTAGCTTCATCGGAGCACATAAGTTTGCTATGCTGTGTATCTGCATCTGGAGCCTCTCTTCCCCCATTCATAATATTTAAATCGTCTTTCCCAGGAGGACAATATACCTCCGGAGGACCTGATGGGGCGCTATATGGGAAACAGGACAGCGGTTTCATGGACAGCGAGTTATTTTATCGATGGTTTGTAAAAATATTTATTCCTCATGCTCGTCCATCACCAGTGCACCCGGTCTTACTTCTTCTTGATGGTCACACGTCTCACTGTTCTCCTCAAGTTATTGAGAAGGCAAAAGAAAACCATGTAATTCTACTTGCTCTAATGCCACATACAACACACATATGCCAGCCTTTAGACGTAGCGGTGTACAAATCTTTAAAGATGAATGTGTCTAAAGTGGTCAAACTTGGGCAAGCGATACGAGGGGACTATTGGATTCAAAAAAATCAAGTTGCAAGAATAATAAAAAAACCATTTGAAAACAGCATGACCATGACAAACATAAAGTCGGGGTTTAGAAAATGTGGGATATTTCCTTACAATCCCAACGCCATTGATAAAGAGCCTCTACAACGGAACAAAATCATACCTTCTTTGGACGTAGATTTATCTTTGCCTCCTTCATTTTCAGCAGAAAATATTGAACCAGATGAACTGGAATCTATTAATGATGATATACTTAGTGATGGTTCTTCTCAGCATGGCGATTTCCTTGGCTTTCAAGACGGTGAAGACCTTCCAGTGATCGACCTTACCAATAGCAATTATGAAATCCTGCCTGCTCAAATAGATGCGCCACCGGAGGTAGATGTTCTACGAGGTGATAGAGATGAGCCTGTACCCTCTACACCTGCTGCAGCAGCTTTTCGGTTAACTGATGTCGATCCTCTTCCCTCTGCGTCTTCATTAGATGAAAATAACAACATGATCGCTGCAGTTAAGAGGCCAGAAATTGTACCATCATTTCTTTGTAATCAATCCAGTATGATTGAAAATAATCCTCTTGTTAAGGCTGGTATTGTGCCGCATGATTTGGCCAGCATTTTTTACCCTCCAGGAGACACAATACTCAAAGGACGAAAGCGTCCTTTGAGGATAAAATCTAAAGCGAGGATCATGACATCGGATGAAGTAGTAAACGATATCAATCAGCAAAGATTAGCAATCAAAGCTAAAGAGGCAAGAAAAGCTGAAAAATCAAAGCGTGCAAATGCTCAATCTTGCAGAAGGAAACAATATAGGAAATCTACAAATACATCCACTACGTCTGATGATAATGATTGTTTAGTCTGTAAAAGTAACTGGACCTCAGATCCTTATGAGCTGCAAATAAAATGGGTTGGATGCGAGACTCTTCGATGTCCACATTGGGTATGTCCCAGATGTCTGCCTAATAATTTCAATTATGCTGATTCATTTTATTGCTCTGATTGCCCTGTAAATGATTAATTTAATTCATAATAGGAATCTTTTGTTGAAAGTCAGTTATAATGTTATTTAGTGTCATTTTACATTGTTATTCTATATTGCTAATTTTTGTTATTTTATATTGCTTTTTATTATATTGCTATTTTTGACTTGAATATACATTGCTTATAAGGGAGTTGTTAATAAGATCAATAGGTTTAATAATATTATAGGGATAATATTTTTATTTTCATTCAGTTATGTTTATTATGATATTTATTATATAGCTATAATGATAAATTGATGTGTCATATTACAAGATTTTCTAAATATATGTATTGTTTCTATTTCTTTTTGTTTCTATACTCCTCATTTATTGATAATGGTAGTTTAATATATTTGACAGCCTAAAAATATATATCATCGAATTAAATTTAAAACATAAGCACAACGCTTAATTATAAATATGCCAATTAAAGAGACAATATATTGTAAACTATGAGGAACTTTTTTCTTATAGATAGCCCGGCAGGAGAACTTCTGATACTTCATCAACTGATATTGTTATAAACAAGATTAGAACCACAGAAAGATATTGTCAGTCGAGACTAGAATGTGTATAAAACTTAATGCTTGTATTATTTGATTATGTATGTACAGTCCTGGTCAAAATCAGTATATCATACTATAGTTGAATCGTCATTTATAGTTTTAGTGTAGACAATAACAAACCTTAGTTTATAAATACATGAAAGTATTCAGGATTGATATATAATAATGATATATCATATATAACATATTTTAGAACTGTGTAGAGCTTAATTGAATTTGAAATTATAATAAATAATTATTTGGTTAAAGATAAAACAGATCGCCCAATAAATTTTACTTACCAGATAGTCCCTGGACATTGACCAATTGCCCCACCAAATTTCAGGCAATTTGAATGAATACTTTTTGTGCTATACGAATAACAAATGATAAATAAATGCCGCCTAGAATATAACCTTCCGAAATCTGCGTAGGTAATGACTAATTTAATGTTACTTGAATGACTATATTTGTCAATGTTTAGCCGTCTGTTGGATTTGTTCGATCCCATTTAATTAATATGCAAGTATATTAAATTAGTGACTAAAGTAGAATATTTTCTATTATGGACTATTGAATAAATTCATAAATCAGATATGGTAATCAGGTGTACCGAACATTCAAATCTTTCAATTCCTAAAATATAACGGACTTAGAAAAGCTACTCCGTGAATAAAACTTACCAAGGAATGTGACGAAATGGGACACAAAGCACCGGTGACTGCACTCACGGATTAAAAGGGAAAATGAAGAGCTGATAGTAAATGAAGACTACGAGTCAAACTAACAGAGAAATCACGGGAATTACCTGTCATAATTGATATTCAGTTTCTAAGAAACAAATCTAATATAACTATAGTGTTAGGCGTGAATGTAAAATTGGCTATATCGATAAAAAAAATACGCTGGGTGCGATTGTCACAATACAAAATGTATTGAATGTGTACATGTTAACCCCAGTACGAACATAGTATATTTTATATATTTCGTATTAATTATTTGAAAAATCCGTTTTCGTTATCTGTACATAGCTACATGAGCACAACTTGTCAAAGAATAAAAATATCAATCAAAATTAATCAACGTTTATGTACAATAATTTTGACATTTGTTAACTGATTAAAAAACACATTAATAACTAGACAGATATTTCAGAAAATAGCATATTTAAAGCTAATTCTTTCAAATATTGCATATGATCATTGTAAGGAAGAATTCACATAGATCGTATAACTTGTCAATTTGAGATGTACACATTGTAAAAATTCTCATATATAATGATATATTAAATTCTGATCAACATTACATTCAGTACCTATGATTTTTGTGATTTTCAAAATAAAAATTCAGTATGAATTTTTATATGTACAGTGGCAATTTTCCGGGTGCCATTCTTCCTACAGAGGCAGTTTTCCCACAGTGGCCATTTTCACAGTGGCAGTTTTCCCACAGTGGCCATTTTCCCAGTGGCAGTTTTCCCACAGTGGCCATTTTCCCAGTGTCAGTTTCCCACAGTGGCAGTTTTCCCGGTGGCAATTTTCCCAGCACAAGATAATACACAGTGAAACATCGTTCATTACTTGAAAATAAAACCGTAATATGTAGTTATTTTGTTGTATCCACTAGTTTGTTGCACTTCACATGGGGGATATATATATATGTATATATATATTATGGTTGCAGTTTCTTGAAGCATATTTTTTTTAAATCAATAGGAGACGATTATTTATTTCAATTATTTTTCAGGTTGACATTTTCACTATGAACACAAAATGGGAAATTCTTTAATCTCTTGTTATACTAACTGTCACTGTAACTCTCTGTGTCACTGTAAGTCTCTGTCACTGTAACTCTCTGTGTCACTGTAACTCTCTGTGTCACTGTAACACTCTGTGTCACTGTAACTCTCTGTGTCACTGTAACTCTCTGTGTCACTGTAACTCTCTGTGTCACTGTAACTCTCTGTGTCACTGTAACTCTCTGTGTCACTGTAACTCTCTGTGTCACTACGTAACTCTCTGTGTCACTGTAACTCTCTGTGTCACTGTAACTCTCTGTGTCACTGTAACTCTCTGTGTCACTGTAACTCTCTGTGTCACTGTAACTCTCTGTGTCACTGTAACTCTCTGTGTCACTACGTAACTCTCTGTGTCACTGTAACTCTCTGTGTCACTGTAACTCTCTGTGTCACTGTAACTCTCTGTAAATAGTCTTAACTGCCTCCATTCGGTAAATAGTTTTATTTGCCTCCATCCGGTAAATAGTCTTAACTGCCTCCATTCGGTAAATAGTCTTAACTGCCTCCATTCGGTAAATAGTCTTAACTGCCTCCATTCGGTAAATAGTCTTAACTGCCTCCATTCGGTAAATAGTCTTAACTGCCTCCATTCGGTAAATAGTCTTAACTGCCTGCGGCTGCATTCGGTAAATAGTCTTAACTGCCTCCATTCTGTAAATAGTCTTAACTGCCTCCATTCGGTAAATAGTCTTAACTGCCTCCATTCGGTAAATAGTCTTAACTGCTTGCGGCTGCATTCGGTAAATAGTCTTAACTGCCTCCATTCTGTAAATAGTCTTAACTGCCTCCATTCGGTAAATAGTCTTAACTGCTTGCGGCTGCATTCGGTAAATAGTCTTAACTGCCTCCATTCTGTAAATAGTCTTAACTGCCTCCATTCGGTAAATAGTCTTAACTGCCTCCATTCTGTAAATAGTCCTAACTGCCTCCATTCTAGCTGTAAATAGTTTTAACTGCCTCCATAGTTCATACGGTAAATAGTGCCACCCAATATATGGTATTACATGTGATGGCGAAATAAGGCAGTTATTTATTATGGTGTCCTAATTTCGCCACCTGCTGGCGAAATTAGGACAAGTCAATAATTTCTGTTGGCGAAATTAGGCAAATGGTTCTAATTTCGCCAATTTTGAATACCCCGTACTAAACTATTTCTCATATTTTTAGGGAACTTCATGGATGCTTTGGAGATATCTTATTTGATTCTTTAGATGTTTCTTAACAGTATAAAATTGACACCAAACGTTTAAAATGCAAGGTTTTACTTAGCTCCGTTTCGGCTTGATTAAATCCGGCTTGGTCCCCATTGCCATTCGTTCTGTTTTCGACCACAATTGGTCCATTTTGCCCGTGACGGTTTTGGTCCCCGATCAGTCCGATTCGGTTCGCCATTCTGTATCTTGTGGTTAATTCCACCGACATGTCTGTGGAATTTTTTACCCTTTGTAAATAATATTCTACTAATTCTAGCAAAGTCGGTGGATTTTTAATTATATATTTCTATGGTACCTGAGGTACCAGTCTGCAGAATGTGTCTTTTTTCCTGCAGAGATTTTAATTTGAGAGACAGTTACTCTCTGACTCTCGTCTCTCAGTAACAGATTCAGAATCTCCCACAGTTAAATTAATGGTAACATAGGAATTAATTCAAGATCTCCTGCAGAGATCTCCCATTTCTGAAATTCAATCAAAAACTCCCACAGAGAGTCTTGGAAAAATTTCCATATTCTGCAGACTGGCTATGTTACCATTAATTTTTGGTGGCCAAATGGGGAAAATGTTGTTGGATCAGCAAAATTAATGAAATTTTATGGTGGATATTTTTATTTTTTTTGAAATGTCAGTGTAATTTTGTGCACCATGTGACCATATACAGACTGGTCGGTCCGTTTCGGTGATTCTATACACCGTGTGGGTAGAGCCGTAGAGGCACTAGGTGGAGTAAGAGGATCGGTCAGTGTTTGGTGAGCCTGGGGTGGGGTTGGGATGATTTAGATGGTGTTGATTTTGGGGAGATTGGTAGGGTGGTGGAGAGTTGTGAATTGTTGAGATGGTCAGACTCAGATAGAGAGAGGAGGTCAGGTCAAAAAGCTCTCTAAATGCATTATTGCATATAGAGTTAGAGAAAGATTTGGAAACGGAGGCTGCTATGACAATACCTGGGAGTCTGTATTATTGTTTAGGGCAAGGAGCAATACCTTGAGATTGCCAGATTGGGATGGAGGTTGGGTCACGGGTGTGGAGGGGGTGATAGTTTGTGTGGTCTTTGTCAGGTTGACAGGTGGGTGCTGAAAGTTTAGACCATTTCTTGGTAACATGTGGTAAGTTAGGAGAATCTAGAGATAGGTTTGGAACTTTGGGGTTTGTAGTGTGGAAGATGCTATAGGTTTTGGCACCTTAGATTTAAGAATTGTTAAGAGGTACCTGTGAGAAGTTTGGAGAATTAGACAAGGGATAATGGTGTTAATTAGGTTCTAGGGGGGCGCTAAAAATCCAATGCCCGAACTCTGGCCCAACCCCCCCCCCCCTCCCCCCTGCTGATGCAGGTCTGGCCATTAAAGAAGAAGAAGAATTGTGTTTCAGTCCCTGAAGAGAATATTTTTGAATATTACCAGAATATAGAAAATTACCATTATAATATAGAAAATTAGTATAGTAAAAGAGTTCCCTCTTTTACACAATCTTTTCCTTGTGGTGTGCTATAGAACAAAGTGTTATTTCTTACTAAATTTTTCTAAATAACTTGAAGTTGAATGTTAATATAAAAATAAAATTATGTATAAATCTAACTTATAATAATTTTCCTTCACTCTATTAGGGTCATGCAGATATATTGCGGCCCTCTAATTTTCAATTGCGGCCCTCTCAAGAAAGTCTAAAATATTCTGAACCAAAATTACATTAAAATATTGCATAGCTATCAAATTAAGCACAGTGCATGCTCTAATTCCAGATTATATTTCATGGTAAATTCCACCGACTTGTCTGTGGAATTTTTCTCCATTATAAATAATATTCTGGCAAAGTTGGTGGATTTTTAGCTAATTATTCCTATGGTGCCATTAATTTATGGTGGAAAAATTGGCAAAATGTTGGTGGATTACCAAAATTACTGGAAATTTATGGTAGATTTTTTCAGCTTTTTAAAAAAGTCAGTGGAATTTTGTGCACCAAATACAGACTGGCTCTAATTTCTTACTTATGTTTTTAACGAGTGTTTTGAAGCTATGACATTTCTGTTGTCAGAGGCCGTAGTTAGTTAGTGGGCCGCAATTTACCTGCTTGACCGGGACCCTATAAAATTTTTCATTAAATTTTAATTTTTTAATCCACTGGAAGACTCCTGGAACAACTGTAATTTGCCAGTCTGCAAAACATGGGACTTTTTAACATTTTCTGTGTGAACAATCCTTACTTTCCTCCTATATTTAATTATTTACATTAATTTTACTGAGAACATGAGCCAAAATAGAAGATTTTTTGGAGAACATTTTAACAGTTCCTGCAGTCTGGGTAATTTGTAAATATGATGCCTAAGACGGTACTCAGCCATACTAAATAGATTAAAAAATAATAACAGTCTGTATTTGGTGCATAAAATCCTTCCGACTTTTTCAAAAACCTGAGAAAATCCACCATAAATTTCCAGTAATTTGGCTGATCCACCAAAAATTAATGGTACCTACTAACATAGGATGATACTGATAGGAATAATTACTAGCTAAAAATCTGCCGACTTTGCCAGAATATTATTTTCAAAGGGGGAAAAATTCTACCAATAATATTTTCACATGTTATTATTGGAGACGAATATTGAAGAAATTTGGCCATTTTGTAACAAATTTGAAATTTTTTGGAGACTTACTGTCCTGAAATATGAAATCTTGGTGACAGATTTGACACACGTTGCAGACTGGATTTTGGTCCTGGTTTTTTGAGAGATATTTTGTCATTTTTGGAGAGAGCTGAAGAGACAAATCAACTAACAAAATCCATATCATTCAAATGCGCAACAATTGGATGATATGGTATTAAATATTAATAAAAAAGTATTTTTCCAATTAAAACAAAACAATTATTGAATGCATAAACTAAAATAATCTGTATCATTCGAACGTGCAGAAATAGATTGATGCTTGATGGTTACCCATGTTTTAATGTATGGTATGGACAAAGTCGCCAGTATATTGGCGACTTTTGAAGGGTAATATAAGTTGGAAAACCTGTAAATAACTAGTGAATCACTCCTAAAATAGTCTAAGAGATATACATGCATGAGGCATGAAGCATAAGGATGTTTCCAAGTGTAAAATCTTCACTAGGAAGCCAAATTTCTCCTTCGAAGTTCCTTAAATGTGGCGACCTGGATCCATTTTCTCACTAAACTGGCCACTTTCCTGCCACACTTTAAAATATGGGTGGTTGCACTATCGACTGATGGCTGCGCTGCGCAAACTATTGATGATTGATCAATAGATTACGCAGCAAAATTGGTCAATATCGCAGATCATTCAAACACGCGTGACATATCCATATATTTTTTATATAATAGTTTATCCATGAGACAGAACCAGAAGTGTTAATCTCCTAAATAAAAATTAAAAAATGTTTCAGTCCTCTGTGAGACTGTGACACTGTGCTTAGTGAAGTGTTATTTGACATTTGCTTGGTAGTTTCATTACTCATAAGTAGCACATTATTATTGTGGATAATTCCTTATAATAGTCATTACTTATAAATTTATTTATAGTCTAAGTATAGGTTATATTAAGAAATTTAAACATTATTTTAGAGTAGGGTAAGATGGGAGAATTTGGTAAAAGACTTTATTTTTATTTTTTAAAGAACCTAATTTCGAAAAGTTACCATCCATCGTCCGATTGTTACCTCATTGGTATCAAATGAAAGAGGACATTTGAGAGTATTAGAAAGTGACCCCAGACTGCACAAACTGGTTCTGTTTTTCTCAGTTCCATATGAAAGTATTCACTTGAGAGCATTATTTATTTATAAGCTGTAATGCTAAATAAATTTCCTCAAAATGATAGTGTTTTTTATAACATAAGACTCTGACAGAGAAAAAACAATGAAAATATTGAAAAAAAATTTGATACATTGTTCTGATCCAATTATTTCTATGTACTATCATTAACAGTTTGAGGACTCCTTTAAAGAATCTTATATAACCTCTTTTGACAACTTATGTGTCATTTAAAATTAAACAATGAGGTTGTATCAAATTATCCCAAAGGTAGGGTAATTTCAAACTTAATTTTTTTATTTTTCAAATTATCACCACGGATGTATGGAATAACATATTGACTAAAATTATTACATGAATCGATAGCCAAGAGGCTGAATGTGATGAATAAAAATAAAAATTGTGAAACATTTGTTAATAAGTTTTTAATTAAGCAAAAACCTCAATTTGTATCAAATTATTCCGTCTTATCCAACACTAAAACAGTTAAACCCACTGCATTTTTCCAAAAGCTAAAAAAATCCACCCATATATTTCCAATTTAGCCACTGAAAATTAATGACAAGATAATGTAGGAATAACTGAATAAATAGCTAACATTCCACCAACTTTGCTAGAATATCTTTTTCAAAGGGTGAAAAAAGGGGTTTCAAAACAGTTTTATTTAAGTTTTAAACTTGCCGAGTTGCCAATAAAATGGCAAGAAACTCATTCGAGAAAGAACAGACGGACCATTAGAACAGTTTACCAGTATATTTTGTATCAAATTACCCTGTCTTACTCTTGAGTACTGAGAAGGTATGTTAAATTCTATTGTTTTCTATTAATAATAATGCATCAGTGGCTGCCGCATTACCTGCATTAGTTCACCTAGTAGACACTAAGGTAGTAGCCAGTAGATTAATTAACTAAATTAAGTTAAGTAGCTACACTCCTTCCCTTTGTTACCAACTTTGGCAACAGTATCTAAAAGCTGAGTGAAGCACCACATTATGGCACACTATAATACAGCGCACCACTGTACAGTTGTACTTTCTTTTAATGGTCTCAACGTAAATGGCTGTTATGTAGTTTGTTGTATCCGCTAGTTTGTTGTACTGTACTGTACACTAGTCTGGATAACTCACATGTCAGACAGTAATCACAGACTGCCTAGCCAAATAAAATAGTATGGCTCATAAACTCTCCCTTTGTCTCTCCAGCTCTCTCCATAAATCACAAAAAATTTCTCCAAATTTATCAAGTTATCATAAATTCTCTCCAAAATAACATTGTAGCATAGGATGAAGTTACATATTTCTTGTCATTCGCAATTTAAGCTCGAAGTGCTCAAAATAACTGTCAAAAACTCACCATTATAATGTTGAGTTTGGACATGCTTTATTACCTGGCTGCCCAGTTACAACTTACAGGTGAATAAGGTACAACCTTACTCTTTTACTTGCCAATATATTGGTGAGTTTCTGATAGTAAATCTTAAAATCTAAGCCTTTAAATTGAATTTGAAGAAAGATAGCTCATCTTCTGATTTTTCTCTTATGCTGCCATGTTATTTTGGAAAGAATTTATAAAAATTTTGGAGAGAAATTGGGCTCCATTTGGAGAGAGATGGACTTGGTTAGAGAGACAAATGGAGTTATGGAGAGTTTATTAACCACACTGTTTTACTTTGCTGAGACTGCATGATACTGTTACCCAGTCTGCATAAACTGGTAAAGTGTTCTACTGGTCTGTCATTTCTTTCTTGAACGAGTTTCTTGCCATTTTATTGGCGACTTGGCAAGTTTAAAACTATTTTGAAACCTAATTTTTCCCCTTGGAAAATAATATTCTAGCAAAGTTGGTGGAATGTTAGCTATTTATTTGGCTATTCCTATGTTATCTAATCATTAATTTTCAGTGGCTAAATTGTAAATATGTTGGTGGATTGTTTTAGCATATCAAAAAATGCAGTGGTTTTAACTGTTTTAGTGTACCTACCAAATACAGAGTGGCATTGTTAGAAAACTATTTCCAAGTTAGGAGTATTTACCATGAAATACATTTACACTTACAGTTTGGTTGGTATTCATGGCCAAGTAAAATAGTATGACTCATAAACTCTCCATTTGTGTCTCCAGCTCTCTCCAAAAAATCACAAAATTTCTATCCAAAGGACCAAAATGATCAAATATTATAAATTCTCTCCAAATTATTAAAATTAACATTGTACCATAGGTGAAAATTATATATTTCTCGCTATTTGCAATTAAAGAGCTCATAAGAGCTGTCACAAACTCGCCATTAAGGGACATGCTTTCACCAACTTGTCAGAGGAATTTTTCCTTTTTGAAAATAGTATTAATTCTAATTCTACCAGGGTGGTTTGGTTTAAACCAAGCTACAAAAAAACATGGTTTATTTGTTTTTTTATCCTCTGAAGCTCCAAATTCATTTTTAATTTATCAGAAATCATCAATATTATATTTATACCATTTAAATTAGTTTTATTAAATCAATTAAATACATAAATATATTATGTAGATATATTAAATATAATTAGTTAATCTTAGTAGTGTAATTTTTTCATGGGAGACATTAAAATTCAAAACCAAAGGAAAATAGAAATATGGACAGGGTTTTCTCCTCACCATATTGTATTAGTATCATTTTATAAAGATATTTTACATAGTGATTTAGTAAACATTAAAATATAGTCTAGAGTCACACTGTGATATTCATTTGCTAATATGTTATATTTGAATTTGAATATCTACATTTGAAATGTAAATCAATGGAAATATAAGAATTTAAGAAATTTTGAACCTAGCTATGTTATTTAAAACTTGATCTTTGAATTTTTTAAGAGCTAATTAAAGTAGACTAGCAGCTAAGAATTATTCATGAATTGGTAGTAAAATGTTACATAGCATCTGCATTAATTAATTTTTTCATATTTTATCTCGAATAAATCTATTTTTTTCCCATAATTTACCAAAATATGAATGATGTTTTGTAATGTTAATCATGTACAGTGATCAGTTATGAACTAATAAGTATCTATATGCACTTTTATTAAATAATTGCATGTAAAACCAAATATACCAATAAAAACCAAATAAACCATGGTTTATTTGTTTTTTTCGAAAAAACAATTGGTTTTTGTTTTTTTCAAAAAAACAATTGGTTTTTGGTTTTTTCAAAAAAACAATTGGTTTTAACAACCCTGAATTTCAGCCGTATATTCCTATATTAACATAAATTTTTCTGTGGCAAAATGTTTTTTTTTGATCAGCCAAATAGTTACCAAAGATTCATGTCTTCTGCAACCATACTCTCAAGTCAGGAGCTCAGGATCCCAATCTCCTATTTGGCTGAGTTCCATAAAATTATTTGAATAATTCTCATTTACTGATTTAATAGCTAAATGTTTCTTTTTCAGATAATTATATATTAAGTATGTATGAAGATAAATTTATAGAAGATGGCATTTTATATAGTGCTACTTTTGTACGAAGCAGAATGAAAAATATGTTAATTAAGATTCAACTATGTAGATACTAGAATGGAAAATGGTATGATCATATGATGCAGAAGTCATTAATTTACCAGGTGATTTTCATTTGCATTACCTTCAACTAATTTATGTCCAGAATGTTTTTTATGTTATAGCTAGCTATTGAATGTGTTAAAGATTATAGCAATATAATTTTTTTAAAATTATTATCAATTAATTATCTTCATATGTGTCTCAGGTTTTAGTTGAACATGTTATTGAGCTTAGTCTATCTCTGAGTAATTTTATTTATCATTTATTAATTCATTTTTATTTCGATTTCAGGTATTAATATTGAATGGACAAAAAATGATTCTGTAAGAGAGAACATCCACTATTTGCTAATAGCAGAAGATCACCAGACTGTTGGAGGAATAGCAGAAGAAGTTGCTGATTACATAACTAGTGCTGTTTATGGTTGTAGTCATTCAATCATTGTAGTCTAATAATATGGCTTCATATTTCTAAATTTAATTCATTAGTCTATTGTCATTAGTCTATTGTCATCTGTCTATTGTCATCTGTCTATTGTCATCTGTCTATTGTCATCTGTCTATTGTTATTAGTCTATTGTTATTTGTCTATTGGTGAATGGATGAGACGGCCCCGGAAGGGTAGCGTCCCTTGGTGCCTGAGCTGTTGTAATTTGGACTATGTTTTTTTTTTCTTCATTTTTACCATGTTTATCATTTTTTCACGCTACTAGTAGTTTTAGAGGATAGTGCTTGGGTTATGCTCTACAACCACGAGGTCTAAGATTTTGTGTTAGGTAGGCTAGTAGGCATCATTTATTATCACCTCTTCATTTTCCTCTTCCATCCGTGAGTGCAGTCGATGCTTGTCTTTTTTCGTCACATTTTTTGACAAGTGACTGCCTCTACGGACTATCTTTCCTTTATCCATGATCTTTGTCACTGACTTGGGTAGTCACCTTTATCATGAAGCCACTTTCCTTTCTGACTGCTTTTTCTAGTCTCTTGTAGCTACTTGATTTCTTTTGACGTCAGCGATATGACCTTTCGTTCTGAAGCAGTAATTAAATTCTCACTAAAATTAATAATTTATCTCAACGGTTCTCTAAATACAATTCGAATGTTCCATTTGTTAAAGAGCTCTACCAATTCCTAATAAATGTTTTTTAATTTACCTCTTTCAACAATAATTAAATTTGTTAATTGATAGTATGTTATTCTTGATTTTTTAGTCTCACTCTGAGTACTTATATTTAGAGTGGATATCAGACTAGGGGTATGAAAACTTTATTGCCGATTACCCCTCCCCCTCTCATTGTACCGAGGCTACCTCTAGTTACGCTTTCTTTTTGCTATATTTTAGGTTTTGTTTAGTTTGGCGCCATTTTTCTTTAGCTATCCTTTGTATCTCTCTCCAATTTCTTATTTGTCTTCTTTTTGCCTTGCTGTATCCATGAGTAAGCAGAATGACTGTGTAGGTCTCTTATGGATAAGAGACCTTCACAGTCACTCTGCTTACTCATGGATAAGAGACCTTCACAGTCATTCTGCTTGTAGGTCTCTTATCCATGGGTAAGCACACAGACTGTCTGTGTAGGTCTCTTATCCATGGGTAAACAGACTGACTGTAACATGGATACATATGAAATGGGTTTAACAATAATTTCCTCAGAGTCAAAAACGCTCGTGTGACATAGCCCTTATTAACAGTGATTATTAGTAATTGATAATATTAGTTCTTTAAGCATGAAGTATATCTTTTTATTTTTATTTACGCCCTATTCAGAAAAGATCTGATCTGGGGAAAAGTGACTTTGTTCAATGAGTCACTTTACTGCCTGGTACTGGTTTGCTATGACTGGTACAAGTGTTTGATATAGGTATATGGTCTTTTGTTCCGAAGTCCCTACACTTTTACTTAAATTCATTTCTGTAAATACTAAAAGTAATTATGGAGCAAGTAAAGATATCGGACCACAGTACGTTAACTTTACTAGCTTAAATTTTGGTTCTTTATCTTTACTTGGTTAAATTATTAAATATTTGACCAATAATTGGAATAAGAATATAATTCTGGAATCATAGATACCACATTATATTTTTTCCATCTTTTTACTACTCGTTCTAAACAAATTAAAATGGATCACGATTTTTATTAATTCTTACAATGCATAAAATATGTAAAATTAATGTATAAACATTAATATTATCATTTATACAGTTGTATGTTTATGAAATACTAAAATGAATTATTTTTAAGAAACTGAAAATTTTAGTGGTCCGTTGACTTTACTAGATGAATTTCTGGTCCGTTATCTTTACTTGCTCCGAACCTCTTCATTTTCCTCTTCCCTCAGTGAGTACAGCCACATTACTTGGTCACGGAGTATCTGTTGTGCATTCATGAGCTTGTTATCGAAGGTGGTAGGTGATTTTGTTCCCCACTTCCCATTCTGACTGCTTCTTCAAGTCACTTGTATTTAATTTCCCTTTGACATCAGCGATTGATCAACAAATGTTCTGAGCAGATATTGAACCCCCAATAAATTAAATTAATGTTCAATAAAGGACGGAAAAATTAAGGTTGTTTCATTACATAATTTATCCAAATACTATTCTGTACTATTATTTAGCCTTAAGCATTTATAGTTTTTCGTGCACCCAATTAGATCAAAGTCGTAATCTTACTTTGTTATTGGCTTTAATATCATTTCTTGTAAATT
Organism: Caprella mutica; assembly: GCA_947561585.1. NCBI lineage: Eukaryota > Metazoa > Arthropoda > Malacostraca > Amphipoda > Caprellidae > Caprella > Caprella mutica. The sequence continues at coordinate 60,550 of CANNZV010002703.1, read as the reverse complement.
CATCCAACCTCACAGTCTACTCCTCTATCTTCACACCCTCCACACCTCAAACCACTCGTCCATCTCCTCGTCTTACTTCACTTGCATTCAGCACTATACAGCATACACTCTGTCTTTCCCACTGTCTCTCTCTGACCTTCTTTCGAACATCACTGAATTCTTACCCTCTCTTCTTTGCTTCTAATATGTTCCTCTCTTCTCAGTCACTCTATTCTCATATCTCTGATTTATTTCACTCCAGTATTCAATTATTATTATCACAATGGCACCTCTTCTCCATATTATTTATCCCTCTTTCCCACATTTTTTTCATTCCTGTTATTCTTCACATCAAAATATTTATACCTCAATATTTTTCTATCCTTACCAATTAATTCATTAACTGATTCTGCTCATCCCCAATCACTATTTCTTATTGAAATGTCTTATATTTAATTTACCTTTTTTAATAGACAAATTCATACATCTTGGATCTATCACCTCTTTTGTTTTCTTATGATTCTACTACTATTATTGCATTCTCCACTCCAGACACAATTTTTTTCATAGTTTACTCTTCATTCACCTTTTAATAATACTTTTTTTTTCAATCTGCAATCCCTGTCTTTCCTTCTCTAGTGTTTGATAGTCAGACTCAGGACTACGACATATTTTTCTTGATAGTACCGAAACAGTTACAAAAATATGAAAAATTCTTGATAACATTTATTCAACTAGTATGGCATAAGAATTGGATTCAAATTTCAATTCAAACAGATTTAGCCTATTTTCTGAATATAAAGCGTTAAACTTCGGTAGTATGTACCCATGAAATTATATGACTAGTGATTGCAAGATTTCTCTATAAATATTAAAGGATTTATATTTAATTTTTAGTAACAATTTGATATAAACCTAAAATTATATGGATTATAAGTAGGGTTGTAACAATATACGTTTCAAATGGTATAGAATAATACCTATATACCGCTGCTGTAAAACCATCCGATACACTTTAATTCTCTTCGTCTATAAAATTTTCAGAATCTATGATTTTAAATGCATTATGTCACAACCCTACAGTTATAAGGTACTATAAAAAGTCCTCTCAAATGAATAACGCCTCCCTATAAACAACGTATATCGATTCGATGGATTGTTCCATCGAATCGACAGACCGTTGTTTGTAGGGCTAATAAGTATAAAAAATTCAATATCACAGTTTCGTAATTTAATTTTTTAAATATTTTGAATTTGGTTAGCTCCATAAATCAATATTTACAGGATGGTGTTAGAAAATGATTAGGCAAGCTGAAAATCCATCAAATAAGCGTAGTGAAGGATAAAGGCTTGCTCACACCTGTCCGTGGACAAAAATCTGTTAATATCTCATTGCTTTTTTGTAGAAAGTAACTAAGCTACAAACAAATCACTCGTCTCTATATTCAAATGGATACTACAATAAATTAATTTGAAAGGGATTTTAACTTTCGGTTTTTCAAGTCTATGGAAATGGCCACACTACTTCTTTGGGATAGTTTAAATTTCGTACAGGAAATGCATGTGTGTAGCGCTTTTGTATCTCCAGCATCAAGTACCGATATAATTAGATAGTAATATTATGCAATGGGTCTGTTTCAACTCTGAAAACTATTTCACCTACAGGCTACAGAACAAAACATTTGTGCGCAAGAAATAGTGAACCAACCACCACGACCTCTCGAATTTCACTGAAGACAGCAAGGCGGAGTTACACTCAGACTGAGTCAGTATCTCCGCCCCTTTAGGTGTGGGGATGGGGAAGGGACGATCGCTGATTGGCTTTTACTTTAAGTCATCTGACTTTATTACTATAGCTTGGAGTCACGTTTACGTTCTTCCTGTTTTTTTTAAATCTAGTGTAATGAAAGACTACTTATCTCGGGAACATTTTCACAGATACTACTTTCGATAAGATATTACGCCCAATGGACACTTTATTTTATAAAGTTATGAGTTCGTAACATTTTTTTAAATATTTTGATGATTAACTTATTTTTGCTTTGACTATAAGTTTGAAATCATGTTTAACTTATTCTGTTCGTTCAAAAAAACCTTTTTATTAATAATTTCGATGTCAGGACTAATTATAATATAATAATTTGACTAGAGAACATTTTATTTTAAAATTTTATGAGTCAAATCTTTTTATTTTAAATTCTTATATGTTGAAATAATTTACTATAAAATTACTTTCGGAGGAAACGTTTTATTTAAAATTTTATCGATGTGGTCGACTTTTCTTAGGCATTTCGATCTCAGTCACAATTGATGTAAATACTTTTGAGCTAAAGTTTATTTATATTGAATGAATTGATCAAAGTCCAACTTAATTTAAGTATTTACTTTCAAATCACATTTTCGATGAGCTTATTATAGCTTGGTACTATTTGAAATAAAACTTGCACGTTATTTTCTCATTTACGGTAGATTATTAGTGATTAATACTATTTTTCTATTTTATCGTTATCTAGGTACTGTTTTTATTATTAAGATTATATATAAATTTAGTTTATCTTGCAGCTTTATACGGAATGGCATGTTTATTTAAAGCAATTAGTTCACAGTAATCTTTATCTTATGTTTGTAGATCTTAGGTACATTTATTTAAAATATTTTGATCATATGTACATTGACGTAGAACGATATAGGCATAAGGAACATTTGCCATAAATTACTTACGTTGGTACTATTTATTTTCATATTTTAGGTCTCTGTATAGCCTATCCAAAGAATTTTTCAGAAATAGAATGAAATATGATAATTTTCACACAAATCGAGCTCCCTCGATTTAATTCTGGCTGACTCTGTTCTGTCCCAATGGTCTTTTCTGTTCTTTTGAATATAAGATCGTTCATCAACAGTCAGATCTGTGCCTAGCAGTATGTTCTACTTTTCACATTTATTGCGACAATTGGTTTTAGGAACGTAGAATGCATGTTGTATTTTTTAACTTTTCTGTAAAGTATGTTTCTCTGACCGATTTATAATTTTTTTCGACAGAATTACTATTTTTGTACCTACCAAGTGTACAGTTTATCAGAGCTCAAGGTCTGATTGAAATAATTTTTTGTTGATTTCTGTTAGTAATGGTTTTTGTATTTTGGAAATAAAGTAAAAAATTGAACAGCTCTCTCTTATGTTATGGGATCTATTCAATTTGATGGGGATTTTCTCCCTCTTCGATCTGATGATGACACCCCATCTTCACCTTTGAATTTGAAGAGGTAACTAATCCTGTTTCCATTTATGCCAAGAGTAGATATAAACACACTTTTACAAACAGGGTGATTATTTAATTTGTATAGGAATACATTTTCCCGCTGTTTGTCTACTGGAGTCCGCCGGTGATTTTTCACGTCCACCTGTGTTTGAAAGAGATAAATTAGCTATGATCAAAATGAACTTTAACAAAAATAATTCAAACGAATGACGCTCTGAAGACTAGCTTTCTAATTAAACTTTATATGTTCTTTTACTCATAATTTAAATTAGCTACTTATGAAAACGAATGAAAAGTCAAACACTCCAATAGTAAATTTAAAGAAAAACGATGTATAAATTTTTAATTCAAATACCAAGAGTTTAATTTTTTTAGAGGAAATACTTGCCTTTTGAACACTTTCACTTACGGGTTCAACCCATCGATATTTGTGAAAATTATTTTATTTCATTTTATTGCTGAAAAAGAGTATTTTCTAACTTTTTTGTTTTTGGACCGATCGTTCTGAAATTCATATGGTAAAAGTAACTTTGCAAAAAAAACTACATTTTATTGTGTGTAACTTTTTCGATTTTGGCTCTAGTTTTCGAAAAAAAATGTTTTTTTTTCACATTTTTTTTCTACAATTTTCAAAAGACGAGAAGTGTATGAGTGTATATGCTAGTATGGAAACGAAGACAGTTTTGGAATCCTTGGAACATTTTGAACAAATCTATAGAGGGATTTTTAAAATTTCCTTCCTGTTTTCTTTTTTATTACTAACTACGATTTTGAACTGTGATAAAAAGAAAACGACCCAGTTGCCCAAATTATCAAATCAGGTATGCATAATCCACCTTTCATCTTTAATCTTTCCACAGCTATTCGGACATTTGCATCGTTTGAATTGGAAAGGAAAGATGGCTCCTTTCTTTGACTTTGATCAAGTCACAGTGGCTCTTAGAAGTGATGGCTCTTCTCCCATATCATCAGTAATAGTTACATTCTATTCAGACGGTACAACTACATTGAGAGAGAGAGCTGAAATAGTGATATATAAAGTATTAGTTAATATATATTTATTAGGTTGCAGCCATGAATACGATAAATAATTATGAATCGCTCTCACGTTTCCAAATACATAAAAGCAATGTATATGTTACATGAATATATTCATAAAAATTGCTTTTCTTACCTTTCATAAAAAGGGAAAAATAATTGAATTGAATGATATAATAACAGTTGATATTTGATAGGGAGACTTGCGACCTCGATAAAGTAATTGCACGCATCTTATAAAACAGATTGTGTGAGTTCAATCAAAGTTTTCTGATCTTGGATATTAATAGCTAGTTAGCTACAATTTTCAAATTGAACATTGAAAAATAGTGCAATGAAAAGAATTCAAATTAGCAACGTCATTTTTTACATATAAACGATTGAAAGTATGTTTCAGATTCAAATGAAAAAAGCATAGTTAATAAATAGAGAAGTATATCAAGTACAATATTGGAACATCCAAAAATATTTTGAGTGACGTCACACATAATATTTTCCATTTATTTTTAAATAAAAATTGTGCTATTATTCAGTTAAATGTGCATTTTCAAGGAAATTAACTTACATAAGAATGTTTTAATCACGTTTAACACTCTAATCACTTATAATATTTACCTAATAATATTTTTTTAATTGCCCAATAATACTCAAATAAAGAGGGTACACGGAAAACTGCCAGGCGGAAAACTGCCAGTCACTCATTGGCAATTTAATCAGTTTAGTCAATAATGACATTTAATTTATAAAAAAGCCATTCCCCTTTCGTTAAGGAGTTAAAGGGATATCCATTTATACAAAATAAATATAATAGTTAAATGTACACAAATTGATTAGAAAAATATATAAAATACATAATTAGATAAATATTACAGAAATTAATCAATTACAATATAGAAATTGAAAATATAACCTTCCTTAGAAAAAACTAAGAGAAGAAACAAAGGAATACTTGTATTAGGGACAAAGTACAATTTCATTGTTTACACAACGCGTCTTTACATTATCAGTTCATAACGGGTTTAGTGCCTAATTATTTCGTTGTGTTTATAATTTGAGGATTGAACAAGTCTTCAACCCTGCAAATCATTCCCTATTGCATACACATATTTACCATGTGGTTTAATGGTTTTAATGTGGCAATGGAGTATGAATATGTGTTATCCACATTGAACCAATCTAACCATCATAAAAACACATAATTAACATGTGGTTATGCCCTTTTAAAACCATATCATAAAAAAAACATATCAAATAGAGATTGTATACACCACATCATATCCACATGTAAATTACCATACTTATAACATATGGTAACCACATATAATTTACCATATTACCACGTAAAACAACATGTAATGAATATGGTATCCATTTCCAAAAATGTGCATGGTATACTTACACATGATTTAAATGTGTAAGTGCCACATGGTTTACACATGGAATTGTTTGTAGGGAAGCTTAATATTCAATTGTACTCACAATAAAAAAAACTTTGATCGATGGTCGTGAAATATTTAGAATTTGCAACCCAACATCAATGATTATTAAACTGCTATTACTTAGCTAATTCTCTGACAATTTCACTCGATCGAATTAATTGCATATTAATTGCATAATAATACTTTTTACATATAAATGAAAATTGTTAGAGTGAATGGGTTGTGTTAATGACATGGAGAATAAAAATGTAAATGTAATAACTATTTAACGTGCATATAAGTTGATTTAACATTCACTTAATTTATTGTATAATTTAAAATTATGCTATTGTGAGAATATCTAATTATCTAGTATTCACGAATCAGTACACAGGGTTTAACGTTTGCTTCGGAACTAAAGGCTATATTGCTTACGTCAATAGTAAATTAAAAACAAGAGATTGTATACGTAACTGAACATGTTTTTAAAATTTATGTAACTTTGAAAATTAGTTAAAAATAGTAATTATAAAATCTTTATGTGTACTGAAGTTTGGTTTACCGAGTGTTTAATAAAGTAAATTGGTTGAAATATTATTTTTCTTTGAAAATTATTTAAGTATTCCAATATCTATGTAGTTATTACTGTAAAAATGAATGTCCCCTTAACCTCTTAATTAAAGTACTAACGCCGTTTTTTTATAAATTAAAATGTGTTTACTAAAGAATATTTCAGAAAGTCAAAAAATATACAGGTATTGCCAATAAGTGACTGTCAGTTTTCCGCTTCGGCAGTTTTCCGGACACCAATAAAGAGTACCAGGACGGGTTTCAGAATAAAAAATCAAAATAAATATTCCTTGATATAATTTGGTAAGTAAAATTATTCTCATTTTAATATTTGAGAGTATTCTGTGCGACGGTTTAATTCGAAAGTTAGTTAGTATACTTCTCTATCTGTTTACTATAATTGTTTGGGTTTTGTCGTTCCTATATAATTCTCATTTTGACAGTACTTTTTTCGATTTGGTGTGACGTCATTTGTTTACATCTTTTCTGAAGACCGTATCAGTTCACCGTCAATGAATTCGAAACTTGGTATACTTCTCTATTTATTTCCTATGGAAGAAAACACATGCTAGCAGCTAGAATGCTAGATCATCCCATTTATGAAATTAAATATTGAGTTTAGATACTAAACGAAGCATAATAGTCCGTATTTTATCATAATATGATAAATATACAATGATTAGTAACGGATATGAAATATTTCATCTCAAATCACTGTATTTATTGGTTAACATAAGTTTATGCGATCATCTCATAGATGGGGTTGCTTACAATATTTCCAAAACGTTCCAGAACAATCTTCATGAAAGTTTATAAAATTGTCTGTTTATCTTCGGCAATAATATTTCTGAAAAGGGTGGAAATTTTCTAGATATTAAGACGCACATTTTCAACTATTCCGGACTTTTTCTGTAATGAGGGTAAATTATCAGATTAGATTATCTAGAGTCCTAGACCACAGGACCCGTACCGAATCAAATCGCCTAACTTGCAGGACTAACAATATCCGGACGTCCGGTTACTATTTGAATCTCTCCAAGCAATTTCTCATATTTTGGTAAACACATTAGATTAACTATCAAATTTGAATTAAAGAAATAAAAAATAGTCACCGGACCTTTGATAAGGACATGATTTTGTCAAACCGGACTAGTTTATCGATCAAATTATTTTTAGTCTGCCTATAAATAAAAATCAAATTAATACGAATTGAAACTACGATGCTTATCAAATGCATTTATCTATCAATTTCTCTTCCTATTAACATATATAAGTAGAACGTTTGAAGGCTTTTACAAAGTGATTGTGACTATCAATTACCACCTACATAATATGAGGAAAAGGTTTCTCTAAACTGACTGATATGTGATTAGATGGGAAGAATTGAGGGAAATTAAAAATATTATAAAAAGAAAAACAGTTTATTCATTTATAGTTTTATACAAGTAATGCAAACATAAATACTATTACTGGTGGAAAACATTTATTAGATTGTATTAGAGTATATGAAGAAAACATATTGCCACCAGTTTAAACAAATCAGTTATACAAGTGTTTTAAGCAGTTTTGCTGTAACAGAACGAATTTTCCCAATGGTGTATTTACCAGAGAGTTAGATAGTGACAAAATGTATACTACAATATTTTGACTGTAAAATAAGTATATCTTATTTAGGTGAAGATGGTCATATTTTTGGCGGAATGGTCATGCGGCGAATGAGTTTTGGGAGAAAAGACCTAGTGCCGAATTAGTTTACCTTTTTTTGCATGCAACGATATTTTCATTCGAAGCTTCATCTAGTGAACGCTTTTTGGAGAGGGGAGCAGTGTCTGCTATGTTGAAAATGCTGACACCCTTTCTTCCATATTTATTGTTGCTCAGAGCTCGCTCGACTGATACTGACGTAGAAGAAAAATCATAAAATTTGTCTGCAGTTTTTCTATTGTGACCCATCGAGCGAGCTATAAGATTTAAATCATTATCAGATAAATTTTTTTCTCTGGAGATGGTAATTGTTGAACCTCTTAAGACTCTAGTGGAAAACTCCTTCCCTGACACAGTAGGAATCTTTTTGAGAATACTGAAAACACCGGTGAATGACAATTCCTCATCTGCTTTCGAATTCACTTTTGGTGTTGATGGAAATACCACTTTTGAGAACTTATTTGGATTCAGTTTCAGCCTTAGGCTTGCAATATATTCTTGAAGTACCTCAAATTAAGTAAGGTGTATACGACAGGTGCTGTGTGGCCAGTAGTGGCATTTTTTTCTCTATAACGTTGACTTGCATGTATTTCTCTCCATTTATAGAGATAGTTTCGGCTTCTTTAACCTCCTGTGTGGTCATTTGAGAGAGTTTAAGAGACCGACGCGCAATTCTCACAGCACCAACAGTCATCAATGAATTCCTTAATTAACGAGGCTATTTTCTTTCTAGAGTATTTTAAGTGAAGGTTTTTTGCAATATCACCATGGACCTGGACAATATGGTTGTGCATCTGCTCCAGAATTTGTTCGAGCTCCGGCTCACTCAATAACTTCTTAGCTCGCATTTTTCTTGTAATCATTTCCTTTCCTTTAAGTTTGTTCAGCAAATCAACTTCAACTTTGATCTCGTGTTTAGTTTCTTCATATTGGTAACCTCTTCTCATTACTTCCAGCTGACCATCCATTCTTAATGGACTTTTAACATCTTTTAATAAAAACAGAACAAACCATCTAAATTGTTTTATGTATTTTATTCTAGATGAATTGGATATATTCTTCTTCCCAAAAGCTGTTAATATCTCTCTAATTTTCCTCCCATCTGTTAAAGAATCAACATTAACTTCACCAGATTCAGATGGGAGAAGAACATCCACTGCCATTCTGACTATTCTTTCAGGGTTTTTCTTTTTTCTATTAGTTAAAGCTTTTAAATAGGCATCTTTCCAAGATTTTACGTTGGACGAATACAGACGGTCATCTTTGTAGATTAGTTTCTTGTATTGTCTCTGCATTTCTGTCAGATCGATGCACAAGTGTCCGTACTGATTTTCATCTTTGGCATTATTCATGTCTGTCTTCAGTTTTAGAATTGAACATTTCAAACTATTTATTTCCATCAATTCATCTCTCTGACAGTTCACCTCATCTGCATTTGCAACCTCTGCGTCTTCGAGATCAGCACTTGATAATTCCACAAATTTACCTCCCAGTTTCTTCAGATAACATTTTGTCATGGCTGTTGCGTTTCGCACGAGCTCATCATAGCGTGGATCAGTGGCTTCTATTAAGTGGTCCTTCTTAATGTGAGATGTCATGTTTTTCTGCAAGGATCGGCAAATTGTACATTTATTGTAATTAGTTCTCCTCTTCACTAAATTTATTTTTGGTAATTTATTATTTTTTGTTGTCACTTCATCTTTAGCGTTAGACCTCAAACCTATTCAGTTTTTTCTTCAAGTTTCTTTGCAATTGTTGCAGCATACTCCATTTGGTTGTTTGTTAGGTTATTATGGACGTCTGTTAAATGCCTTTTTATTTTAAACCGTGTGTCACAACCATGTATTGGAGATCCTAGTGTATGAGAACCATCTCTACCTATTACAATATGGGCAATATCATCTTTAAAATTAGATCGCGCATATGAGTTATCTACTCCTAATACCTCATCAGATTTTAAGCAGAATTCATAATTTGTTAGGAAGGTATTAATGATAGAATGCATTGACCTAGTATATTCTGTCTGTAGAATTTCTAAATCAACAGCTGTCTTTTTGATGAGTTCATCTCTGGTTATTCTATAGCTATTCGTAGAATCACTACCATGCGGATGCATTTTCAAGAGAGGAATTTTGAAAACAGGTTTCAGAAGTTCAGTGTCCACTCCAGAATACTTCCACTTGCAGAGCAATATTCCAAACTGAAATAGAAAGGTGTAATCATAATATTTAACCATCGATTGTAGAAAATTGCCTGATGTACAGTAGCGGACAAAATATAAGGGTAGGCAAAAACAAGTTACCTAAATCTTTAATTTCATAAAAAGTACATACCACACATTAATGAAATTTTGCACGTATATTCATAGAGAACTCATATGTATTCGTATAAAATTTCAAAGCATTTGGACAAATATTCTAGGAATATTTATAAATTTTACTTCAAACACTAAATTTTGCTCTGGTCAAAAGATAAGGGTAGCCATCATAAACTTTGAAATATTCGCGGATATTGGCAATTAACTTAATAATTTGTGAATGATTCTTTGCTATATCACTCTAATATATCTTCTACCACAAAATTATAATAATTTTGAACAATAAGAAGGAGTTATCCATCTTCTATTCATCCTCAAGAAATGTCCACAAGTTTCCACTCGGATACAGTCTGTAATTGTCGTTGCAAGAAATTTCTATTGTCACATGAAGGTCCAAAACGATTGTGCAACGTATTGTGGCTCAACATAAGCAATATGGAGTTGTTGATTCCAAATCGAAGAATGGTAGACTTCACAAAGCATTGCTGAGAGAAGATCATGCAAGTCTTCAAAGTAGCTTGCAAGGTAGTTTCAACACTTCTGGTCAAATTTTTCGTGAGATAGATATCATGTCCGGTGGTACGGTGTCCCAGTCTACTTTTTCGCTTCGACTTCAACAAATTGGTTTGCAATAATTTGTCCCTGCATCGAAGCTTTCAATCTCAAAAAAGAAACGGAAAGTGATACTTGTGTTTCGTCATGAGTATGTCGTTTGGTCGATTGATTAGTGGTCGAAAGTACATTCTAGTGATGATGGAAGAAAAATAGAAGTCTTTGGTTCTTATAGAAAAGTACAAATTAAACGTAAAGTAGGGGAAAAGTTAACTCTGAACTGCGTCAAGAAAATGGTTAATTTTAGAGGAGGTAGTGTGATGGTCTTGGTGGTCATTTTTTCTGCTGGACCTGGTCCCATTGTTCGTCTACGAGGAGGAGTTATTGCAGAAGTATAAAACAGTTTTTTTGTCATCATACTCTCCCCTATCGACAAGCAGATGACCCTCAATCACAGAGTTTCAAGAAGGACAACGTACCCTACTACTCATAGATAAATCCTGACCTCAATCGAATTGAGATTGTTTGGATAATAATTGGAGACTGTACTCAGAGAAGAAACACAAGAAATGTGGACATTTCTCGAGGATAAATAGAAGATGGATAACTACTTCATATTGTGCCAAATTTGTAGAATTTTGTGGTAGAAGATGTATTGAAGAGATAAAATAAATAATTGAACAGCTACCCGAGGCTTACCTGTGAGGTGAAAAGTGACTTCAATTACTTCAAAAGTCATTCTTGTTCATTTTTCTGGAGTGTTCCAGAGGTGCCAACTTATGAGATGTGATTACTATTCAATAGTCCGACACTTTAGTAATTTATTACTGATTTAACATAAAATATATGTATAACGGGGAGCATGCCGCCCCTCGAACCCCCCTGCTAGGTCATTAAGCAATCATGAAGTGTGCAGTACAACAAATTAGCGGATACAACAAACTACATTAAATGATGAAATAAACTGATGAATTGCATCATAAATTACTAATAGAAATAAAGTAAAATAAAAGAGTAATATAAAATTTTAAAAATGAAAGAAATGAAAAATCAATTTATTATTTAGATCAGTTATTAATCAAGTATACCTATTTAATCATATTTTTTATTTTAATCAAGAAATAAAAATAACACAGAAAGATGGAACTGTCGGACCAATGAGAAGTCCCCACGAGATGTCTACCTGCATCGGCCTTTAACTTAAGCTTTCAGTATTTAAGGATCGAATCTTTTGTTGTGTATTTCTGGAGTATTCGGGTGGGGTGTAGGTCATTAGCCCCCCCCCCCCGGTCACGAGCCCCCCCCCCCCGGTAATGAGCTCCCCTGGTCACGACCCCCCCCCCCTGTTATTAATACTTATTTACCTTTATTGTTTAATACTTATTGACACTTTTGAAGTTTATTACTGATTAAATATAAAATATATGTATTTTATATGACCCCCCTGCCAGGTCATTAAACAATCATAAAGTGTGCAGTACAACAAACTAGTGGATACAACAAACAACATTAGCAACTCTCAGTTATTTCTATCTAAGTACTTCTTCATTTGTTTAACTAGGTAAATAAGGATTAAAAAATAGGGAGAAGGGGGGTGGCTCGTGACCGGGGGGCTTATGACCTAGAGGGGCTCGTTACCGAGGTGGGGGGGGGGTGCTCTTGGCCGTACCCCCGTTCGGATGGGAGCGCTCCGGGCGGGAAAGAACACTCCAGAAAAATGATTAAGAATGGCTTCCGAAGTAATGGTAATCCTCAGGTAACTGCTCAATTACTTATCGCCATTCTTGTTCATACTGGAGTGTTCCAGAGGTGCCAACTTATGAGATTTTAAAGAACGCAGCAAAAGATGAGACCAACCAATTTTCAAGTACGAATTTAAGATAAGAGCATTAGAAAATTGTAACGTTGGTCCAGCCTGCGACCTTCAATATCGTCAATGATAATAATATGGTTTAAGAAAGAACAGGCGGCTGCTGCACAAGTGCAGAGAATAAAATTAGCAATGTCGATTCCTGCCTCTTCAATAATTACTTCAATCCGTCTACCTATTTTGAAATATATAGGTACTGTTTGTATGATTTTCGGAAACTTACAGAGTTGACTAGACTCTCCACGAAATCTAATCCATGTACTCTTTGAAGGTTAAATATAGACAAAATCTGAATTTACGTTAAAATACCTCATTTAATCAGGAATTCATTATTTCCCACACGTGGTGTATAAAGTAATTGAAATACTATTTCGTTATTCAAAATCTTTATGCATCTATAACTTTGAAAGTTAGAACTTGATGTATTGATCATTGAACTTGTAACACATCTCATTAATTAATAGGTTGAAATTCTAAAAACAATACCTTCAATAGGGAAATAATTTTCCAAAATTCAAAACAAAAGAAACATCTCAGATCACTTGTACATGGGAATGGTTAGTCTTATTTAATTTTTATTTTTATTGGTATCCAGGATACCTGCACTAATTCAATAACTCTAACTATTTATGGTAGATCAATCTATCTTCAAAAGAGCTAGAACCACTTTCGGTTACAAGTGAACAATTATATCATTAACAATTTACATAATTTTAGAAGTTACAATTAAACTTTACATTAATAATTTACATCATTAAATTGCATGGGATCAATTTTCTGTCTACTCAAGAAATATATCACTTGTGATCTAGCTATATTGTTTATAGAGGTTTGGTGGAAATTCTGCACTAACAATACATGATACTGATTTTGTACCGCAAAAAGGTTAATAAACACTGTTGCTCTTGGTCTTCCTAAATTTTATAAAGCCTCATGATACTTAAACGTTAGATATCAGCTACTATTCGCTAATCCCATCAAATACCTACTTGCTTTATCAGCATGAATATTTTGATACAGGTATATTTTTTACAGAAAAATAAGTCTTCTAACAGACGTTGTCAAATACTTTTAGTAATACGAAAGCATGACTGAATATTTGTAGTCCTGACGGTAAATATTTTGATGTGGACAAACTAAGTGTCATCTAAAAAAAGCCCTGCCAACTGGATAAAAATGGCCTTCAGTTCTAGTACATTAATGTGGGAGGTAGAGTCTAAAGGGGCCTTTACACGAGCACTGGTCAGTGCCACTATTCACCACACTGCCCAACAATTAGCTCAGCGCCTTTGCACGAGCAGAATGTGCTTTGGTGGGCACTGACACTTTAGTATCGTGGTTAGCATCTAATATGCTATTAAACACTAACGCTGTTAGTGTTTTATCTTTATATTCTTTAGATTTTATTTTCCATAGGCATGGGTGCTCTTCAACTAGGCCAATGAAAGGGGTTGTTGACTGTCTGGCAATCGCTACTGACAGACAGTGGCACTTTGTGGTGAGCGTTCGTTCTCAGAAAGATAGCTTGGTCACCACCAAGTTTCACCCCTTGCCAAAAAGGGTGAGGCAAGTAACAAAGTGGGCGTGGCATAGAGCAGTGTCACCACAAAGTGGCACTGAGCACTTACCGTGTAAAGGCCCCTTTAGTATATATAATCCATCGACCACCAATGGTTTTAGTTTAATAGATAATTAAATCTATAAAAAATGTACTTTCCTTAAGTTGATTCATCAGTGGTAGCTAAGTACAATACTTTGAGAATTATGGTTTATGCTTACTTAACTAATTGAAAAGATTCATACTCAACTGGAGAACCATATTATCAGAGGTTATATAAACTCAGCGTTGAAGGCCAGGTTTTCCACCCTTCTCCTGAAGATGAATAGAAATCTTTATAATTGAAGCTTGAAACCAAAAATACCTTCAACGCTTACCAAACTGAAGTAATGAAAGTGTCTAAATACTTTAAGCTGGATAATCATCATCAATTTCCATTTTTTTTAAAGTTACCATTGGCAATTTTGAGAGCTTTAATTCTAAGACGTTCTAAAATTATAAAGAATAATCCTCCCTATTAAACTGCTGGAAGGCACAGAGTAAACAGTTCGATAAAAATATCGAAGCTATAAAAAAAATCGAACCTATATCGATCAGTTCAACGATTGAAATAGAAGAAATAAAATAATCATATACCTATAGGGCAGGGATTCCCAACGTTTTGGTACTCGCGAACCCTTTTCTAATAGTTAGAAAACCGTGCGACCCCCATTACTTAGAACTTACCATCAACAGTTTAATTTTCCTTTTATTTTCTATGAAAGGTGGGTGGGGCATCTGAAGCTAAAAAGGGCGCATACCTTCGCCGCCACTTTAATTGATTTTGACTTTTCCGTAACCTTGGGTCATATCATTCCCATAATTCAATCAAATGGCTCCTGGACAATGACTAATCGTCCCACCAAATTTCAGGAAATTTGGTTGAATACTTTTAAGTTATGCGAATAACAGATTTCCATTAATTTATGATAGACATAATCAATCAAGACACAACCTTTTGCAATTTTGAGGTAATATATGCTGATCAAAATATAGCCTTGCTTGAACGCCCTGTCGGAGCACCGGCATGTTGGAGCTGGAGTACACAGGGTTCAGTTATTTCCCCTGCTCTCTTTAATTTCTTCGTATCCGACTGTCCCACTACCCTGCAAACAGTAACATCCTACGCACACGACTTCACCTTCGCAGTAACGAACCCGAATATCCCGATCCAGAAAGGGAGCTGAACGATGTGTCCACATTGGTGACATCTAAAAATCTTACCGTCGTAGCCACTAAATCCTCGGTCTCCCTATTCACTTTTTCCACTCATTTCTCTTTCACCCCCATATCTAATCTGCAATCACCAGTGTGATGTAATGATTTGATATAGTTAGTACGTCATTAGTATGTCACTATAAATGTAAGCTTTGTAGAATGAACAAGTTAGTTCGCAGGTAGCCACCGTACAGTTAACATCCTCTAATCACAGTTTGCAAGTAGCGCCATTCTAGTCAACATCTTCTGATCAGTCTCGCAGTTAACTTATTGAGCACAGACACCAACTAAAGTTTCGTTAAGTAACAACGATAGTAATTGTGATAAAACGAGAAGATTTTTAACACTTTGAAGTGAAAGATCACCAGTTACTGCATGGTAGGCATATACCCAGTCAGAAATTCTACACAGACGAACAAGAAGAGGAGCTGAGGAGGAATAAAAAAGATAAGTCATCCATTACTTTTTGATATTATTAAATTATTAATTTTCCCAGTGCAGACGATTATCTTATTAGTAGAATATAGTCAGTATAATTTTTTTTTCAAAACAATTGATAAAATAAGTCATAGGTAAAGTAGAATATATGGCGAATTTTTTTCATGAAAAAATATTATATGATAATCACTAACCTTTTATTATTCAATAAGAAGGGGGAGAGAGAGTTCTTGAAGTTTAAATGAGTTGTTAGGAGGCAAATTTATAGCAAATTAAGTATGAGTTAAATAAGAATATGGTAATTGTCAGTTTGACTCAATTTGGAATGAAACCAGTAAGTAGGTATAAAGGAGACGGGAGAAAGAAAAAAAATGTTTAAGTGAGTGATTAGATACGGTGGTTATTTGTGATACTCCATGCATGTCACGTTAAAATTAGGGTTAAATGAAGTTTGTGGTAAGCTGAAACCATGGAGAAAGTTAATTTTTCTCAGGTAAGTTTTCGGTAAGCTGAAACCGTATAGTAGTTTGTGGTAAACTGAAACCATGGAGAAAGTTTGATTTTCTCAGGAAAGTTTTCGGTAGAACTGAAACCGTAATGTGTAGTTCGTGGAAAAGCTGAAACCACAGATTCAGAGAAAGTTTGATTTTCTCAAATGAGTTATAGCGGTATGTGAAACCGTAAAGTGAATTAATGAGGTTCGATTGAAGGTCGAACAAGTTAATTAAAAAATGTTATGAGTAACCAGTGTGATATGGGTTAAGGGTTAATAACAATAACGCAAAAGTGCGATTAAAGAAACTACTATGACGCTGAGTAGTGCAGTAGAGATGTATGCATGTGATTAGTAAAGTCAGTGTATCTACTGTACCAGTGGGTAGAATAGTAGGGATTGCTATTTAAAAGATTAAATGTTGCTAGTGACGGATAAAATGCCATTATGTATTAATTTATCTTGCGAAAAAGCAGTTGTCATCTAGGAATTTTCAGACAGCAGACATTGTTGACAGTTCAAAATGTCTGAGTCAGTTAATAAATAGACATCCGGTGATCGAAGTAAGTATCACGGTGTAAGAACATGAATGTGAGAAGTAAGAATGGATCAGCATAAAAAATAAAAGCAGACATGGTTACACGAAAGCAAATGTGTGTGGAATAAAATAATATCACAATGCAAAAGAGTGATAGATGTTTTATTCAGTTTATAGGATAATAGAGAATTGCATTGATCAGCAATATTAATGAGACATCAATCAGCTAAAATTGATGAGATTATAAATTAACTTACGTCTATATTTAAAATATCTATGATTTTAATATTATGAATTCGCAAAGAAAATGAAATTAATACTGAAGAGTGAATTTGAAAATAAGTAATCACAATGGGTGATTAATAAATTATAATACTAAATGATTATGCCAGGGGTCACAAATGCTAATATTTTCTCTGTTTACAGAATTCAAAAAACGAAGAAAGAAGAACGGACATCAGAGGAACCATCACAGTGGTCCCATATCAAAAAGATGAAGAACGAAGATCCAACAGTTGCTGATGCACAGTTGCTCATGCATGAAACGCTAGGAAGGACACCTACATCATCGAAGGAGTCAAGAAACAAAAAGAACCAAATATCCATACAACCACATACCACATATAAGTTATCAAGAACTTTAATAGCTTTTTAAACAAAAAGTACCGACGCAGCATTTAATTATTATTTTAATTGATGACTCAGCTTGTTTACTTAATAGAAGTACGCAGTCTATTAGGTGAACATATGAATCGAATGCAGTTGAATTAATATTCATACTGTGAATATTTAAAAGTGAATATTTTGAAATAAATATTTTTTCATTTTGAATTACTTATTAGATTTTGATTATTAGAGAATTTTAGAGTCAAAATAAATTAGGAATTTGCAGGAATGAACTATTTGTAGATTAATATACATTAATGAAATGGTTATTTTTAACTAATTTGCAGTAAAATTTTGAACGAACTTCAAATTTTTCCGAAGAAGAATTTAATAGTAATATGTTTATTAAAAATATTTTTTTTAACAAATTTATAATCATGTCAGAAAACGTCAAAATTGTTAATTTATGAATAATTAAGGAACATTGTTTAATTTTAGTGTGACACTTAATATTTGTTTGGAAAGTAAAATAATTTTATTAAAATTAACGTAAAAAAAACGAATTGAATGTTTTTTTGAAACAAATTAAATTTTACAAGTTAAATTGAAATAATTTTTTGATGGTTTAAAGCAAAAATGTCACAATACGTTAAGTTCAGTTTTGATGTGTATTCATACTATTTTTGATGTTAAATATAAGTTTGAAATTTTTTATTTACATAATATAATTTATTTTTTTAGATTTCTGATGACTCTATTCAATATCGACATTCAGAAATAAAAAGAGGGGAAGAAAGGAATTATTAGAAATGGAATTAAACCATTAATAAATGTTTAAAATTCTTGCAGTTATAGGTTTGATGTTTATGATTGTTCAATTTGTATTTTAGAATTTTTCAATTTGAGTTTTAATGTTTTGAATTTTAGGATTGCTTAAAATGGGATTTATGTTCTTAAATTTTAGAATTGTTTAATTGAAAATGAAGTTTTGAAATAAATATTTTAAAAATCATTTTCAATTTAAATGGAAGGGGGAGATATGTGATGTATTGATTTGATATAGTTAGTAAGTCATTAGTATGTCATTATAAATGTAAGCTTTGTAGAATGAACGAGTTAGTTCGCAGGTAATTACCATTTGTGTAACAACCAAGCTTCACCAAGCTTCAGCTTTAAAGTAGATAGTAGAACTTCAACTTCGAGTAGATAATAGTAGATATTACTTTCACTACCAGTAATAATTAATTCGGAATTATTATTTCAGTATCTGAGGGAAGAATAATTAATAAAATATTCAAATAAAATATTATATTATATTCTATTAGAAAATATTATACTATGTTAACAAAATGTTTTTATGATAGCGAGTGTCTAATTACCTCTAATTACCTGCTAGAATTCAGGCGAGAACAACAAGACAATTAGTGGTAATTAGTTGCTAACACAATGGAACCTCTAATTACCTGCAAGAATTCATCTAATTACCTGCAAGAATTTTCGCTAGAACAACAAAGCAATTAGTGGTATCCGTACTAACACAATGAAACGCCAAAAGTTAACTCAAAACCTTGACGTACCCTAACCTTGTACCTAGAAGTTTGGAAAGTAGTTAAGGTATATAAGGATCTATCACCTAACTAGAAGAGTGTGAAATCGGATTCCTAGATGTGACCAAGTTCTCTCGTGAGAAATTCCCTCGTCTCAACTCTTACTTAGACTCAAAAATTTGTTGTACTAAATTTTATCGACAGTATTGAATAGTGAATGTTTCGTTTCTTACAAGTGTTTTATTATCCCCATTTATCTACTCTCTTATCTCAATTATTAAATTGTTCAACCATAAGGCTTCTTCAGGCCCTAAGACTAAAGAAAGTTGTAGTATACTTCTGCAAGTTACCTTAGGCAAAGAACTTATTGAACTAGAAAATAAAGAGTTCTATCACTGGCGCCCAACGTGGGGCCTGATGATAGTTATCGGTTAACATAGATTGAGAGAGAAGATATCTGGGAGAAAATAACAATAAGAGTCAAGAGTTAAGAGGTGAAATAAAACTCCGTGTTAAAATAGTGTCGTTTTAACGCGCCGAACCACTACAACATTTTGAGTGGGAGACTAGAGAGTGCAGCTAAGGCGGGAACAAACCAGTTCCACTTACACATTGAAGTACAGTGGACTCTGCAGCTTAGCACTCAACTCACGGAACCAGTTAGCAAGATCTACAGGGAGATCTGTTACAACATCACCCGACAGAAGAGGTGATACCGGTAAGAATTTAGAAACCTACCGGACAAATAACATAGTGAACCGTACCTTAGCCTTATACGGAACGGATCTGCAAGTAAATCCGTGAGGATTGGGTCCTAATACGTATTATAAGTCCATCAAGAGAGATCGTGAGATCTGGACCAGCTTTATTGAAAGGCTGGGCTAAGAAATACGAGTTCAGCTAAAAGAGAGAACACACTAGGAAGAACATAAGGTCAGTTACTCAAAGGTTAAAATACCTGCTCGTCAAATTCTAAGTACGTAAGAGCTGGGAGCCAGTACAGTGACGTTCAAGAGAGCTGACTAGATTAACAGGTGGTGTACGTCAGAGCCAGGGGCCAGTATACTGACGATCAAAAGAGTTGACTAAATCAACGAATTGTGTGCGTAAGAGCTTGGAGCCAGTACAGTTCAGTTCAAGAGAATCAACCAGATCAGCAGAGAATTGTACATAAGAGCTTGGAGCCAGTACAGTTCAGTTCAAGAGAATCAACCAGATCAGCAGAGAATTGTACATAAGAGCTTGGAGCCAGTACAGTTCAGTTCAAGAGAATCAACCAGATCAGCAGAGAATTGTACATAAGAGCTTGGAGCCAGTACAGTTCAGTTCAAGAGAATCAACCAGATCAGCAGAGAATTGTACATAAGAGCTTGGAGCCAGTACAGTTCAGTTCAAGAGAATCAACTGGATCAGCAGATAATTGTACATAAGAGCTTGGAGCCAGTACAGTTAAATTCAAGAGAACCAACCAGTCCAGCAGAGAAGAGCACGTGAGAGCTTGGAGCCAGTGCAATAACCTCACAGGAGACAACACAATAACAAGGCGAGCTGAACTACGGGGAACAGTGGCTGCAACCTGCAATAACAACTAGAGTACCGTTAGAGGTCACCATCAGGATATTTGGGAGAGAAGCAGCGGAGTCAGTCGTCGAATAGACTTGTTGAAGTAAAGTATCAAACTGAACAAGGCAACAAGTGAGTACCCGTCACCTTAGACAAATATTTACCAAGGAAGCAGAGCACAGGAATAATTGTGTTTATTGTAGTTACATTATAAGAGTATATTGTTATATTATTGTACATGGTAGAATATTGTGTCAAATAGTAGTAAATGCAAGTGTCGGTGTCAGGCAATTAATGCGTCAGTAATTAAAGATTCAAAATCGAAATAAAGAGCGCACACTAAGAACTCGTGATATAATTGAAATCTAATTTAATAAAAGTGTACTGGATCGAGTGTTTTAGAAATAAAATACGGCAATATGCAACAGCTGCGTCAAGTTACTATCTTAGATGGACTACCTAGGTTCTCAGGACTTCCATGTAGGGGTGAAGCTCCGGGATCTGGGCAGACCATAGATATTCGTAACTTCCTACGCGCTGTTGATGGGCACATTGCCCTACACAACATCCAAGAGGATGGTCAGAAAGTGCGAATCTTAAATTCGCTAATTGACCCGAATGTTGGCGACGCGAGAAAGTATATCGCTTCTTATGCGGGAAAACCGATCTCTTATAGACAATTATGTAGTGATTTGTTGAAAATATACCCGTGTTTTGCAACCTCCGATCTAAAGGTTGCCGCAGCTGCGTTGCTAAAAAACGGGCTTGAAAATCCCGTTACAAATATCGCGCAGTTACAAGCCCAGAGTCGCTCGGTAGTAGACGCATATCTTTGTAATAATAAAATGCGCGCCCTCCGTATAGGAGCCCATAGTGTAGTAGCAGAGCCGCGAATATTAGCTAGGGAGAGAAGAGCCAGACACGGGGGGCCACCGCCTCAGGATGATGAAGGAGGAAGCGATGAGGAGGATCCAGATGTGGACATCAGACTGACCAGGGCGACAACACCGGAGGCGTCAACGTCAGCAAGATCACCACCACAACCTCCAGAACCGCAAGATGAGCCGGAACCCGAAGGACCAGAGGAACCACCAGCTGGAGAAGAGGAACCAACCGCGATAGAAGGGAGAGCACCTCAAATTGGGCTGGGAGAGATCCTTCAGAACCTTCTCATGCACATAGTCATGTCTGTGCACCTTCCAGAACCTGTATACAAAAAAGTAGCGAAGATTACTCCAGATACCACTTCCACCACTCTAATGGCGGAAGCGATAAATTGGTCAAAGAAGGAAGACGCTACGCAGGAGGCGAATCGAAGGAAAAGGACGCCTGTAGCTACCTCAGAAGTGCTGTACGCAATGCAAGCGGAACCCAAGAGATCCAACCGCGGAGAACAGAATTGTTTCTACTGTGGGAGATCAGGTCATTGGGCCCGCGACTGCAAAGCCAAGAACAACAAAGTAAACAATTGTGGTTACTGTAACCTGAAAGGTCATCAAATAAAAGACTGCAGGAAAAGGCGGAAGGATGGAGTACCTTACTGCTACAACTGTGGGAGGAACAACCATGAGGAAGAAAAATGTCGCGCTAACTGCGGACAATGCGGTCGCAGAGGCCACACAAAGAAACAATGTCGGACAAGGTCCGGGAACAAGCCCCAACAATATCGGTATAATGATAGGAAACGGGAGCAAATAAACCAAGTACAAGAAGAAGAAGACTCACCTGACCATATAGAGTCAGACGAGAGCGAATGACTAAGAGGAGCACAAGACGCCGGAAGGAGGCATAGTCCCACAGTAAGAATTATCTTTAACGGACAAAAACGAAGAGGAATTATAGATCCCGGCGCAACAATAAGCCTTCTCAGCGAGAAATTGATAGATAAAATGGGTGAAGGAATTAAATTGAAACCACAAAATAGAAGAGTGTTAGACGCTCAAAGTAAAGAAATCCCAATTAAAGGAAAGTTGGAGTTAGTAATAAAAACTCCAGGGGGACAATTTCTAGGGGAATTCCTTATCTTCAAGAATAACAGAGACCTCAAATTTCAGATCCTACTTGGAATGAACGTGTTACAGCATACTATATTAAATTTCCCAGAACAGAAGATAAACTTTACGAATAAAGGGGAAAGTCAAGGAAAAGAACCTCAGCTAACCCAAATGAGCATGCAGATTTTATCTACTGAATTTGAATATGGAGAAACTCATGCCAAAATAAATGTAATCGAGGAAAACAGAGAAGATAGAGGGATAGTAGAAACACCCAGGAACATACATCTCAAGGAAACTCTTAAAATTCCGGCTAATTCGGTGAATACCCTCACCTGCCATATTTCAGCAAAAGGACTACGGGATCAACAGGAGATTCTGGTCCACCCCCAAGCAACCAGTCTATGTTGGCCCCATGTGGGCACTACATGGGTTAGTGGGTTGAACATGGCATATTGGAAAACAATATGGGTACTACATGGGCCCAATGTGTCTTTTACTTCAGTCGAAATGGCAGGTAGCACCCACGTGGGGGAGATGTGACAGCCCCATAAGGTTGAATTTCAATGTCGTACCAACATGGTAACAATGTGACGTTTCTGTGGTTAATATATATTTTCATAATTGTTTTATATTTAATATTTCAATCAAAATAAAATAAATTACCATATAATTTCCATCTTATATTTATATTATACAATATAGTTATATTTATATTTCAAATTATTGAAATTATTTGACACTTACTTTTTGCTGTAGTATGAATTAATATATTGCAGGAAATGCAATACTTGTCGTTATTTTGTTATATTCATGTTATAATAAAATATACTAGGCATTGTCGAATAGCTAGGTCCCGCGTATTGCGGAATTTATACATGAGCTTGTGTGTGAACCCTACTGTTTTTTATGTTTTGCTCCTCAATCAATTTGTATCATTGAAATATTATTAGTGAACAAAATTTAATATAGATAATTGGGATGAATATCTTTTTTCTCATACTATTGTATGAATCTTTTCAACAAAATTATCAATGAATGTACAATTTCATATTCAAAATTACCTAGGTATAATTTTAATTATAAATTTTATAATCTATCATATTGTGCACATGAATATGTACAATACATGGATATTCACTGATATTTTCAGAAAAATAGATAATAATTATATTAGTCTTATATCAAAATTTCATTATGATAAGCCAACAATCAACATTAATCAAATCTTTTAGATTTATAATTATAATTATTGCTACCTAGACTTGCAAGGGTGTTAGGGCTAAAGGTACTGAACTTAAATATATAAACAAATTAAAGAAAATACATTAAAATTATTCTAGCGAAAGGATAATGGTTATAATCAATTATGATAAACTTTCTATATGAAATGATCAAAGTCTAAAAGTTTTAATCATCAATTATTTCTTGTAAACTATATTTAAACCCCGCGCGAGATTAGCTACATATGCCTTAACGAGATACCTTAACGAATCACAGTGTGCGTGACGTCATCAGAGCAACACTCGAAAGTCAAATTTAAAGCAACTAAAAGGTGTATAATTATAATAGTTTCAATTTATTGCCTTTATATGAAAGCAATAATAGATTTGATTGATTATTTAATCTCAAAAGTCCTTAATTTTCTATTTAATACTACTGCCTTGATGACGTCACGCACACAAAAACGCACGATTCGTTTCTGTCAAATAAATCAGTAATTTTGTAAATGCTCAAGTCAACAGTTCAGTTTTGTGAATCACAGTGCGAGGTTGAGCGAGGTTTTGTGCAATTTATTAATCGGAATTGTTCGCTGCTATCGTCAAATATGTAGAAAACAATTAACCTATCTGTTGAACAAAATCATTATAGTATCTACGTACATTGAATGCTATTGAAAATAGGTAGAAAAGTCAAGACATTACTTTCAAATAGTGCACCCGCCACCATTTTGAACAAGGAAGTTATAGTGTAACTGCGTAGAATTCCGCCGCTAGATGGCTTCCTGTGGCTGCTTCCGATCAGAAGTTTATTGCAGCATTATTGAATATTACACAGACTACCTAGCTAGAGATGATTCCTATTGTGACAGCGTTACCTACTCTATTATCATCATTAACTGTAAGTATATAATGACCTTCCTATCTTCTCATCAAATTAAATAGTTTATTTTAAATCTCTCTTTCTTTTTTTCTAAACTAGGTATATGTAGGTACCTAGGTGATCATATGCAGTGTGCACTGGCACATGATCTCTGATAATATAGTATCCTAATAAATAATAAGAAAATGAATGTAGGCCTAGCAATAGTCATGTGAAGATTATTAAATTTACTCTCTTACATTTTTTTTATGCAAAATTTGCAATATTGCTTTAGCCTAGCTTCCTAGGGCCTAGGCCAAGTAGTATTTATCTTGGTACTCGGCCTCGGGTAAGTTACGAATTATCGGTCAGTTCCACATCTTCGATCATATGAAAAAACTAACTTTACCTAGCTAGGTAGGTACCTAGGTAATATCTATAATAATTAGGCTATTATTTAATTTTTATATTAATTAATGTGTCGTGGTGTTATACATAGGTATTATTGATACCTATTAGCTAATATAAAAATGTAGATAGGCTACCTACCTACATTATTAGTTATTACATAATAGTTTTTTCTTATGATCGAAGATGTGGAACTGACTAATTATTCGTAGCATGACCTAATAAGTAATAACAAGGTAGCTAGCTATGGAAATTGATGTTTATACGTTTTTTGATTTTGTAATTTGAGTAGGAATTAGATCCCAATTGACTCGCTTCTGGTATCAGTTTAAAAAAAGCATGGATTGAATTTATATGATAGGTATTGTTAATATTATTTAATAATAATAAAGCTACAGCTTATGCAATTGTAAATTGTAATAACATTACTCCTCTTTTTCAGTATCAAGATGCTTCAAAGATTCTTTAGTGCAGCTCTTCTAACCCTTAAATGACGAAAGGCTATGTTAATAGCAAATTGGGTTCACTTCACTGATATACCTACATCAGAAAAATTCTAAATTGCTGCATTTCAAAAATCTTTTCAAGGAAGCATAAACAGTACAGTCTTCATTGGAAAAGCTAGGTGAGTATTATAGCAGTTATAATCTTATGAATGAATCATTAATAATATCTAGCTAGTTAATAAGCAATAACTGAAAAATATAATTGAAATCAAAGACAAAGTTCAATCTCTCAGTTTTTTTAGTAATATATTCAGACAACAATTATTCATGGTTACTTGATGCCAAATATTCAAAAGCTACTTCTAATGTGAATGCAATAATCTATGGATATATAGCTACCTTATTTCAATTTCAGAGCATTAGTTTTTTTAACTAGGTAATAATAATAAGGTTAAAGTATATTCTATTTTTTATTATACCCAATGCTATATATTTGTAGCTGTTACATCACTAATTTTTGCAGAATAATAGCTAAGCCAATTTCAATTCCAGATACTGTGAGACGGACATCTTATGGGACAATGGATGCACAACTTCAGAGATCTATACTATAGTCTGGAGGAGCGAAGGACAGGAAGAGGAGAAGAAGGAATATAATCGTGTCCCTAGTGACCCGAACTGTTGTAATTTGGATTATGAATAGTATTTTTTTCATTTTCACCATGATAATCCTTTTTCAACACCACTTGCAGTTTTAGATGATAACAATAGGGTTATGTTCTTCAACCACGAGATTTAAAAATTTGTGTTAGGTAGGCTCGTAGGATTCATTCACTGTCACCTCTTTATTTTCCACTTCCGCCAGTGAGTGCTGTCACTGGTGCTTGTCTCTTTTCATCACATTCATTCCTTGATAAGTGACTGTATTCACGGAGTAGCTTTTCTGCATCCATAAGCTTCGTCAGCCACCAGGGGCTCTATCTGAAGCTGTCTGTGGTGAATGGAAGAGAAGGGGGGTGGTGTCCCTTGCGCCCCGAACTGTTGTAATTTGGATTATGGATTGTCTTTCTTCATGTTTATCATTTATTTTAACGCTATTGGCAATTTTAGAGGATAGCGCTTGGGTTATGCCCTTCGCTACGAGGTCTTAGATTTTTGTGTTTGGTAGGCTCGTGGCTTCATTTACTATCACCTTTTCATTTTCCTCTTCCATCTGTGAGTTTATTGTTATAACTTAAAGCTGTATGGTTTTTTTTATTTTTTTATATAACTTAACTTGATAGATAATGAAGACTGTGATATTTTTAAATAACTAGAAATTTTGTTTTGTTTATAAATACATTTAAAAATTAAATATTTATCCCTAAAATCAGTTCGTATCAATTATCCTTTTTTTGGTAGGAGTGTTAATCAATATTAATTTATAATGAATAATGATCCATAAGAAAGAAAATTTTCACAATATTAATTAATTCTAAATTTTAATAGGATTGGGTAAAACGTGATACCAATGTAGGTCCCACCTAGTACCCACGTTGAAATACCATATAGTCATGTTGAAAACAGGTGGGGCCCACGTAGATTTAACATGGCTACCCAATATTGTCACCACACAGAACCAGTGTCCAAATGCCCACATAGACCCCACATGGTTTTCCCACCTCTTTCCAGGTGGGCGTACCACGTAGTACCCACATGGGGCCAATCATTGTGGTTGCTTGGGCCGTCGTCAAACCAGGACCGGACTGGTAATTGCCAACACGGTGACGCAGGTGGAAGGAAATAAAATTGTGATAAGTGTAGCTAACTTAATAGATCACGATGTCGTCTGGAAACAAGGATCGCTGCTATCCACAGCAGAAGTGGTAAGTTCAGAAAACATAAATAAACTAACGTCAAAGGACGTAGGTCAACCGGAGAGAGAAGGACAACAGGAGCTGCCACCTTTAAGGATGGAAGACATAAGATGTCCAAATAAGGAGATGAAGTCGAGGGTGCTGAAGCTACTCAACACCTACCGACAGGTATGTTGGCAGGAAGGAGAGCCTCTAGGCCATTACCTAGGAGAGCAACTGCAACTTCCACTTACGGATGACGAGATAGTCAACAAAAGACCTTATCAGATACCAGTGGCAGAACAGGAACCACTCAACAAGGAAATCAAGAAATTATTAAAGGAGAAGATAATTCACAAGTCGAAGAGCAACTACAACGCACCCATATTGATCGTAAAAAAGCCCGATGGAAGCATAAGGCCCTGTCTTGACTACAGGGTATTGAACAAAAAACTTGTACCCTTAAAATTCCCAATTCCCAAAATATCAGAAATTATATCGTCCATAAAACATACGACGTTCATGTCTTCTCTTGATTTGGCTAGTGCCTACAACCAGATTTCAATCTGTCCAAGAGATCAATACAAGACCGCCTTTACTGTTGGTAACTCTAAGTATGAGTATGCCCGTATGCCGTTTGGCTTGTCCACGGCACCCGGGTTCTTCAGTAGAGTGATCAACGAGGCGCTGTATGATGTGATCGGAGTGGAATGTCTGTCGTATATGGACGACATCCTGGTATTCTCGGAGGATGAAGAGTCGCATTTATCAAAATTAGAAGAGGTACTACAAAGGTTGGCAGAAGTTAACCTAAAGATTAAAGTAAAGAAATGTGATTTCTTCACGACAGAAGTCAAATTCCTAGGATACACTATAAATCGAGATGGTCTTAAGATGAATGAAGAAAGGATCAGAAGCGTGAAAAATCTACCCTACTGTAGCCTCTGAGATTTCAGTTTCAGATGACTTACTTTCCCAGACACCACTTCTTCTACTGTTTCTCTTTCTTCGACTTCCTATATATATGATAGGGTAATGATGACGATTCAACGTGAGTTATCTTCTATTCACTTATCGCACTGGTTACAGACACCTAGGATACTCATTTAGAGATGTACATCACCCAACTAACAATTTGGGGTTTGAGTTCAACTTCTTTTATAGCTACAGTTTCAATTCAGTTACATTTCGCAGGTCTAATTAGGAAAAGGTATTACACAATAAGATTTATGGCCTAACTGGTCGCAGGTAAATATTTGAGGCTATTGTCCTATTTCTAATAGTTTAACTAAATGCTTTTTCCAATATCTATCTTAAAACATTTCTCATTTGTCTAGACTAAGACTTTTTCTCTGACACCTCTATATAATAGTTCATTGTTATCTAAGACCCAATTCTTTAACAATAGGTTTCTCCTAATGAGCTCCATTATTTAAGTCAGAGCAGGTAATAAAAGTGACCTCCCACATAGAGTGCTAAAATATGTAACATTCCTTCCCCCTTCTCTCTAAAAAAAAAAAAAATTGAAATCAATCTATTGTTTCATTTTTTTTTTTTTTTTTTTTTTTTCAACAGTGCTTCACTTCTCCTAATTTTACATTATTTCATAACTTACATTAATACCAAAATTATCCCCATTGATAATATATCAAAATTAATCCACTAAATCTTAAAATAAAGTTAACTAATAATCCTGTTACAATTGATAATGTCTGTGAGTGTAGTTAAGGTTTATATTTTGTGTTTTCATTTGTTAGATTACCTATTCATTCACACACACATTTATTGTACGCTTCACTCAATTCCATTCATAGGGTTTTTCCATGTTGTGTAGTGATAAAAATGTGTAAAGGTGTAATTTTTTCTTTATTGAGTACCTACCTATAAAAACATATTAAATAATCCTACCTACTGTTACAATATTAATTAGTCCTACCTATAAATTACTTTAAATATTCACCTACAAATTACAGTATTAATTTAAATTATCCTAAGCGATATATGGGTGATTTCAATATTTTTTTTTATTATTTTAATATTCACCATTCAATTTAACTAGGGACTATTCCCTCTTATATTTATTTGATTATTTATTTCCATCATCCATATATTACTCTAAATTTATGATACTTACATTTAACTTAAGTGTATTAATTACAATAAAAATAATATTAATACTATTCTTACTACATTTTTTTTTATGCTATCAAATTAATTCATACATCCTATATCAATGAATTTACAATCTTTAAATTTATAACTTTTAAAGTTTCATTATTTTTGTTTTATTCATTTTCTTAAATAATTTTTGTGACATCTAGTGGTATGACTGGTATCTGAATGATAAGAGCTACAGGCAGGTAGCTATTTTGGGACCATCTGCAACAGTATTGTTTTCTCATACTGTCCTCTCGGTCTCCGAAGTGTGTAATGCATGAAGGGAAAAGAAAAATAATTAGTAAACATACACAATATTTCAAATCTTCTCATTTCTTTACTCTAATTTTAGTTACTGACGTGGTGGGGAATTTTATTTTATTTATAATTTTATTTAAAAAAAATTTGGTTATTTTTACATACTTTGACCAAAGTTGCAACAGATCTACTTTAAGAAGATACTATTAAATTGAGTGCATAGAGATAGTCTCTAGATTGATATTATTTCTAATTGTAGGAATATCATTAGATCTTTTAGTTTTATATATTCTACAAAATAATATAATCTATAAAACGGTCATGCAAATCAAAAGTAGTACACCAACTGAGTTACACATTGTGTGTATCATATTATAATGATAAAATGTGCTAATAATGTCAATATCTTCCTTATAATTTTTCAATAAAGTAATATTATTTCTAATTCTGAATAACTCATGCTGTGTTGTTGAATTAATTTCTGGTAATATCCAATTAGTTATTTTAGGGTGAAATCCTGTGTTATTAATTGATGTGATATAGTGATTTATGCTAGCTCCAAAAGTGTTCTCTTTTGTCTTTATGGTGCAATATGGTGGAAAGTAGTTATAGTGAAACAAATCTTCGAATATTTCTTTACCTTTACAATTAATATTTGCCGGGGTATTCGTATTAAAATAAATGAACCAACCATTTAGGTTTACACTATAAATTCCACCTGAAAGGTGAACTCCTGTATAATTACAAAATTCTAAAATCTCTGGTTGATCTACTTTCTGTAATAGTTTTATTTCACAATGATTCGAACTTGATATCTTCTCAGAAGGTCCATCGTCTAAAAAGTACGTTTCCTTATCACATGTATACGATTTGAAAGTTCCAATTTTAGAGTAGATTCGAAATACTTTACTTTTGTCAATTGCCTCTGCAACAAATTTCTTTACCACTGGTATTACGGGTAATTTGTTTATGGTGAATGAAGGAAAAGTTATCAGTTCGTACAGTTGGTACATTGTTCGTGTGACAAATGGAATTTTCAATAAATATTGGTAATTAGATTCCGTTGGTACAAGGGTTACTATTTTTAGATACTTATGGAAATTCTGTTTTGTAATGTTTGTAATTGGAAATCTTAAATTTGTAAATTCATTTTGTCCTTCTTCAATAATGCTCTTTAATTCATCCATTCTCAATAAGTCTGGGATCATTATTCCGTTTTGTAAGTTATTTATGGTTTGTTCCAAAATGATTGAATTAATGTATATAAATTGTGCCTCGGTTGCTAATGAATTCCACACTCTATGATATTGAGTCAAATATAACGTCAGAGTTTCAGTATTAATGATTTCATTTAAATTATTTTGTAATATTTTGATAGACTTACTAGAAAAGCGAATTAATTCATTTACTTTTGCGGTAATAGCCGTGATCTTGTATTTTGACAGGTGGACATTCATATTATTTTCATTTATCTTTTTATTTATATCCTGTACATCTTTCTCTGTTGCTACTCCAAAAAGAAATTTAAAACTTTCCCCAAATATATTCATCAACCCACGTTTTTGCCTGTCAAGAGTTTCTCTAAAATATTTACTGTTAAGGTCCTCCTCATAAATAGTTATATTTAGTTCGTTAAAAGTATTTATTATTGAACTATGATCATGATCAATTAAATTGAAATTATTCAAATACGATATTGTCGTATTGACAAACCTCAGCGTTTTTGCAATATTTTTACGTATCGTTAAATAAGTATATCTTATTGATGGGTTATTTAGATTGAATATTTTGTGCTGTATTGAAATACTAGGTTTCTCCTCATAATAATTCCACTCATTTAGCGGTTGGTAGAGGGTGTGACTCCACCAATCTTCAAAAGTATATTTGGAATGATACCATTCTGGTAAGCTGTCTCCAACTGTGGTCAAAAGTATTTTCAAATTATCCAAAATGAACCTTTGATAAGGTATGTTAACTCTTATAATTAATTCCCCACCTTGGTCAAGTAGAACTCCTTTGTGATCCGTCAGAACACTGTTATTCGGGTTGCTGTTGTAAGCCCATGCAATGTTGCAAGTTGCCAGGATGAGGGTGAATTGTACGACTGGAAGATAAATATTATGATCAGTTTACCAATCATACAATACTAAAAATACAATATACAGTATACTACTAAAAAAAAATATTCATACCCATTATAATTATTTATTTACATTATTATCATAATTCCCTTCATTTCTTTTTGAAATTAGATTATCAATGATCATTTATTTATAAAGTATATTAAATAATATACTACTTTAATACATATATGAGCTCATCTTTATTACATTAAGTACAATCAAAATACTAAATTACATTAAGTAAAAATAATATACAATTCAACTAAACAGTGGCCATCTGTTAGTGATTTTGCTACATTTAATCATGTACCATTAGAAGTTTCATCCACTAGTTCTATACTTTCGATCTCATTATTCTTAACATTATGCGCCATATAATTAGAAGGTACTATAAAATCTGCATGCAGAAACAAAGTTTTTGAACTATTAATATCCTTCAAATTGTATCCATTCCCTTTTTTAGATGTGACCACATACGGTCCTTCTATCTTCATATCCATTTTATTAGATGGTTTTATCGGTGTTTTCACGAATACTCTATCATTAATTTCTATTAATTTTTGTTTTCTTTTTTTATTACAGGTTGATATAGACTTCTCATTATTATTTTTAAAATTTTCCCATAGGAATTTCTAATTTTTCTCTGGTGGGCCAAGTGATTTTCCACTTGATCGTCGCTATAATTTATTTTTTCTTCTGTTGAACTTACATGATTACTATCATATCCAAATAGACCAAAGAATGGCGTCTCCCCTAGTGTTTCATTAAATGTTGAATTCAGTTGAAGTTGAAAAGTTGGAAGAAAATGATGCCAAGATGTATTATTTTCAGTCTGTGTGTACAGTCTTAATAGGACTAAAATTTCTCTATTCACTCTTTCAACTAGACCATTGGAATTAGGATGATAGAGTGTTATTTCTACTTTAGTTATATTAAAGAATTTAGCAATTTTCTCCATTAACTCATTTCTAAATTCTGATCCGTTATCAGATATTAAGGTAACTGGTGTACCGTAATTAGCAAAAAGGTGTTTTTGTAAGGCGTTGGCTACTGAAGCTGCTGATTTATCCATTATTGGAGCCAATATAACGAATCGCATTGTAAAATCTTTACAAACTAAAATATATTTATATTCGTCACTTGAAGTTAAAGGACCAAGTAAGTCTATTGCAACAGTTGTAAAAGGCTTTAGTGGTATGGGATATGCTTTTAGAGGTACTTTCTTAGGTATTGATTTAGATTTAATACACAATTCACATTTCGAACAATATTCATCGATTAAGGTTTTCTCATTAATATTATAAAAATTAATTTTGAATAAGTTATAAGTTCTTTCTGCACCTTTGTGACCTGCTAATATGTGATTATGGCATTTATCCATAGTTTTATTTATTAATGAATTAGGTATGTAGGGAACAATATAATTATATTCGACTTTAGATCTAAATATCTTTCTGTTAAAGAAAATTAGATTGTTTATTAATTTGAATTGATATAAATTTTTCGGTATGCGATCATGGTTATCTTTAGCAAATTTTTTGGATAAAATAGATTTACGTATTAAAATACAATATTCGTCCTTGCGCTGCTCTGATTTTAATTCATTGATATCACATGGCAATGGACAATTCATCTTAGGATGTTCTTCGATTTGAATAATATTTATATTATAAACATTTTCTGTAAGATTGCTCTCAATGTTTTCAATTATAAATTCACTTTGTGAATTTACATCACTAAGTCGTGAAAGTGTATCTGCGAAGTGGTTAAGTTTACCGGGTAAATATTTAATTCTTAAATCGTATTCGCTACATAAAATTGCCCATCTTCCCAAGCATCCAGGCGAATTTTGTTTATCAAACATATGAATAAGCGGTTTGTGATCCGTAAATAAGGTGACATTATAATTCAAAATGATATGTCTATATTGTTGTAAAGCATAAACTACAGCTAACATTTCTAATTCACTTGTTGCGTAATTAGATTGAGATTTAGTTAGAGATTTCGATATGTACGATATCGGAAAAAGAATATCGTCCTTTTCTTGCATTAAAACTGCTCCCAATCCTGAACTGGATGCATCTGTTGATAAGTAGAAGGGTTTTGTGTAATCAGGACATTTCAAAATAGGTGGCTTTGTTAGAACAGATTTGAGTTTAGCTACGGCTTGTGTGTGGTCGTCGGTCCATTTGAATTCTGTATTTTTCTTTAATAATGCATATAGGGGTTTACTAATAGATGCAAAATTTTTAACAAAAGAGCGATAAAAATTAAAACTGCCAAGGAAGCTTTGCAATTCTGTTTTTGTTGTTGGGTTAGCTAAATTTTGAATTAATTTTTGTTTTTCTGTATCGACTGATAATCCTTCTTTGGAGATTTGAAATCCTAAAAATTTCAATTTATCCGTACAAAATTGACACTTGGAAGTTTTAATTTTTAGATTAGCTCTTTCTAACCTCTTCAACATCAACTCTAATTTATGCAAGTGTTCCTCATTATTCCTAGAGTATATAATGATATCATCCAAATAACACAGTATACCATCACCTAGGATATCATAAAGTACTGAATTAATAATTTTAGAAAAGTAGATCGGTGCGTTTTTTAGACCGAATGGCAATCTCTTGAATTGATAATGATTTGTTTTGGTAGAGAAAGCTGTCATGTTTGATGCCTTTTTTGTTACTTTACATTGCCAGTACGCACTTACAAGATCGATTGAGGAGTATATTGTCTGATCATTTAATGAATGAATAATATCAGAGATAACTGGTAATGGATATCTTATATCTTCTGTTATTTTATTTAGGCTTCTAAAGTCCACGCACAATATTTTTCTCCATTTCCTTTGGATACAAGTAAGATTGGAAAATTGTACGGACTATCACTTACTTCTATA
The DNA here is from genome assembly GCA_947561585.1 of Caprella mutica. Lineage (NCBI taxonomy): Eukaryota > Metazoa > Arthropoda > Malacostraca > Amphipoda > Caprellidae > Caprella > Caprella mutica. The sequence goes on along the minus strand of CANNZV010002703.1, from coordinate 25,638 downwards.
ATATCATTCTCCAACATTTTATTTACTTGTTTCTCAATTTCTCTCTCATGACAATGAGGTATTTTATATTGCCTCCTGAAAATAGGTTTGTTATCAGTTAATTTTATATCAAAAGGTTCTACGTTCCTGGCACAACCTAGATCTTCGCCTTCTTTGTAGCATGTACTTCGGTCTCTGTTTAATAAATGTATTAGATCGCCTTCAATTTGTTTATCATTACATTTTATATCATTTATAGTTAATGGATCATAATCTTTACATTCTCTTTCACTTTCCGTTAGATTTAAAATCTGATCAATGTCATCCAAGACAATACATTTTGAAATCATATGTCCCCTTTTCAATAAAACTTCATTGTTTGTTGCATTTATAATGGAGATATTTACTGCATTGTCTACAACTTTTGATACAGTTGCTCCTACAACAATGCCTTCTTTCAGTTCATTTTTTAATATCATTACTTCACATCCATCGATATTAACATTTTTATTGAGTTTTACGTTACTTATCACGTTCATATTGCTTTCTAACAGCAAATCATGTTTCAAGTGAATATTAATTTCATTACTTCTCTTAGTGTCTGGCATAATTTCATGCTCTTTAGTGTTATCTGCAACTTCATTTTTGAATTCATTTTTACGCGTGCTTTCAATCTTTCCATTTTCTTCCATCCTCATTTCAACATTTTCTATATTTCGATTATTTATTTTACTATCTTCGTTTACTGTAACATTTGAGTTTACATGGTCATTATTATATTTGAATCTGCTCCTCTTTTCCTTTCTTTTTCTTTTACAATTCTTTGCATATTTTACAAAAGTCAATTGTTTTACAACTTCAGAAAAAGTTACTTTTCTCTTTTTAGCTAAGTAGAATACGTCACTCTCTCTTCGATTATATATTCTGTTGTTTAACAGTGTTAATCTAACTCCATGATTTCTCAAATCATGGTATTTAGGCAATGTAAATGATATTGTTTGTTTTACAAAATTCAACTGGGAATATTTTAAAACATTCATACCCATGAGACAATCTATAGGTAATTTTGATTCATCGTCAATAATCAAGATCTCTATATTTGAAATAATACCATCAGGAGTTTGAATATCAATTAAAGTTTGACCCAAAATTTCTATTTTCTTTTTATTTGCATCAAGAATTAATCCAGAGTATGTTTTTAATTTAATATGTTTTGGTAATAAATTTTCCCGAATTAAGGAACATGAAGAACCCGTGTCCATGAGAATGTCAATTAGTTTATTATTAATTTTCCCAGTTATTACAGGTATTTTCAAATTAGACATTGCAATATTAATGTATGATATATTCATTTGTTGTCAATTATTATACCTATAACGACTTGTCTGCCTATTTCTTTCTCCTGATCTCGGTCTGCTAGAGTGACGGCCACTGTACTGGTTTTGTTGATATATGTTTGGTGACTGATAGTACTTTTGCCTATTTTGTGTCTGATAGTATCTCTCCCTACTATAATCCCTATTGTATCTACTCGGTGTGTGTGTGCGCCTGTCTTTAACCCTAGACTGTCTGGGGTTCCAGTGTGTGTCCTTGAAATAACACTTCTCTGTCCTGTGATTAGTTTTCCTACAAATTTGGCATTGTATTTTGAAGTCTTTGTAATTATTATGTTCATACTTTCCATTTGAAGTGGTCAGAGTATAGTTCCTATACCTAGCGTCTTCGTCATACTTTGTCAAAGGATTTCTGTTATTGAATGAAGTTACTTTTGCTAGAATTGCAGAGTTTAGGTTATTTAAACTGGTATTCACGTTACTTTCCGAAATGCTGCTTTCATAAAGATGCTGGGATGCATGAGAACTCAGCATAATGTGAAACAAAGAACTTTTCATGAAATCAATGAGGTTTACCTCATTTGTCACTGCTAAATTTCTGTCAATTCCAGCAAAGGTTGGTTTGTCAAACATTGCCTCTATACACTCCGTTACATTATTCAAAATATTGCCCGTTGTAGTTACAATATGTGATGGATCTAAATGTTGATTATGTATAAGATTTTGGGAACTTCGCTGAAAGTTTCTTTTCGTTCCATAGGACGAAAGTAAACTGTGCTTCACAGTTTCATAAGGTAGATCACCGTCATTTTTGAATGTTGAAATAAGCAATTTAGCGTCGCCATTCACTGGATCGACATGACTGAATAATAAAGAGTTTTTATTATAATCATTTCTTATGTTGAGGTTTGCAAAATGGTTTTCTAGATTTTTAATGAAACTTTCAACGTCAACTCCACTTTTAAAATCAGTTTCGTCTTTTCGTGCATTTCCTCGAAATACAGGAATGTTGTCATTCAAAATGTGTGTATTAAGAATCTGTGCATTTACATTGTCTGTGTTGTTAGATTGAGTACTTGTTTCTCTACTTGGTGAATCCCCTGCCATTTTGTCTTGGTCAATTTCGAAATCGAGTTTTCTATTACGTAATTTATAGTGATGCACCCTATCTTGTAACTTCTTCAATGATGACATTAGCCAAATTCAAATCGATCAATTTGGAATGGTGAATGGACTGAAAGTACATACGTACACTATATAAATATACTAATTTTATAATGAGAGCGAAAGTTTAGAAAAAAATGGTGTTTAAACTCTTAATGGTACTTACGATTCATTATTCGACGGCTGGTACTTCCTTTGTGTTTCAATTCTTGCGGTTGCCTGCCTCTGTCTCTGCTACCTGGTGTGTGCTGAAGTGTGGTGTCTTATTATTATTATTATTTTTTATGTCGTGGTATCTGATATCGTAGTACCTGATATCATAGTGTCTGATATCGTAGTGTCTGATATCGTAGTGTCTGATATCGTAGTGCCTGATATCGTAGTGCCTGATATCGTAGTGTCTGATATCGTAGTGTCTGATGTCGTAGTGTCTGATATCGTAGTGTCTGATATCGTAGTGCCTGATATCGTAGTGTCTGATATCGTAGTGCCTGATATCGTAGTGCCTGAATCGTAGTGTCTAATATCGTAGTGCCTGATATCGCAGTGCCTGATATCGTAGTGTCTGATATCGTAGTGCCTGATATCGTAGTGTCTGATATCGTAGTGTCTGATATCGTAGTGCCTGATATCGTAGTGTCTGATATCGTAGTGTCTGATATCGTAGTGTCTGATATCGTAGTGTCTGATATCGTAGTGTCTGATATCGTAGTGTCTGATATCGTAGTGTCTGATATCGTAGTATCTGATATCGTAGTGCCTGATATCGTAGTGTCTGATATCGTAGTGTCTGATATCGTAGTGTCTGATATCGTAGTGTCTGATTGTGGAGAGTTGGGAAAATTTTTTTTTCTCTCTCTCTCGCTCCTCAGTTCTGTAACCTTTTCGTTTGCTTCATTCCTCTTCGTTGCTGTAGAATTTGTTGATTGCCCCAGGATTTGCGCTCAGATTTCTCCAGGATTTGCCAGGGCTTGCTTTGTTTGGGCGCCAATTGTAGCCTCTGAGATTTCAGTTTCAGATGACTTACTTTCCCAGACACCACTTCTTCTACTGTTTCTCTTTCTTCGACTTCCTATATATATGATAGGGTAATGATGACGATTCAACGTGAGTTATCTTCTATTCACTTATCGCACTGGTTACAGACACCTAGGATACTCATTTAGAGATGTACATCACCCAACTAACAATTTGGGGTTTGAGTTCAACTTCTTTTATAGCTACAGTTTCTATTCAGTTACATTTCGCAGGTCTAATTAGGAAAAGGTATTACACAATAAGATTTATGGCCTAACTGGTCGCAGGTAAATATTTGAGGCTATTGTCCTATTTCTAATAGTTTAACTAAATGCTTTTTCCAATATCTATCTTAAAACATTTCTCATTTGTCTAGACTAAGACTTTTTCTCTGACACCTCTATATAATAGTTCATTGTTATCTAAGACCCAATTCTTTAACAATAGGTTTCTCCTAATGAGCTCCATTATTTAAGTCAGAGCAGGTAATAAAAGTGACCTCCCACATAGAGTGCTAAAATATGTAACTCCTACCCAACCTCAAGGAAAACCGTTCAGTCATTCCTTGGAGCAACCAACTACTACAGGCGTTTCGTGCGACAGTTCGCACAAATAGCAGACCCTTTGTATCAGCTCCTTAAGAAGGGAGTAAAGTTTAAATGGGGAGAGGAAGAAAAGAAGGCAGTAGATACGCTGAAGGAGAAACTATGTTCTCCACCTGTATTAGCTTTTCCTGACTTCGGAAAAGACTGGTTCCTCTTCACCGATGCTTCGGACAGGGGTCTAGGTGCGGTTTTGATGCAAACCAAACAGGGGATACTGCACCCTATTTCCTTTGTATCGAAGAGTCTCAACAGCGCTCAAAGGCAGTACTCCACCACCAAAAGAGAGGCCTTAGCACTGATTTTTGCATTGGAGCAGTTCAGGACACTGATACTCCACTACAACGTCACTGTTTACAGTGACCATAAGCCGTTGATAAACATCATCCACAAAACAACGAAGGATCACGCAATTAACCGTTGGATGCTCTTAGCTCAAGAGTATAAGATACAGTTAAAATACCTACCGGGTAAGGAAAACCTGTTTGCAGATGTATTATCAAGACTAGTAGAGATAGAGAAGCAATGTGAGGATGTACCGTTATCGCTGGATGAAAAACTGATGGAGAAGGTGAAAGCATTGGAAGAAACCCAGAACATGAAAACAGAAACCCAGAACGGGGAACCAGAAACCCAGAACGGGGAAACCGAAACCAGTGACCAAGAGGAAGGAAGGTTACAATCATACCTACCACCTAAGGTAAGCTGGACGGAATTAGAACTACGAAAGGGACAGAAAAAGGATCTACAATGTCAAAGGATAAGAAAAGACATGAAAGAAACCAAAATAGACCCAACGGGTAAGTTAGAGCAGTATAAAGTACTAAGAGATATAATTTACGTTGTCCGTAAAATTACGCGAGCACACCATTTAACAGATACTTATCTAGTACCGTATATTCCCGACAATCTAATGCACAAAGCTTTCAGTATAGTAAATAACGATACAACCGCGGGGCATAAGGGACAAAGAAGGACCATGAAGACGTTCCGGAAAAGTTTCTACAACAAACAGGAAACCAATCTAATAGAGGGGTTTATCGCGCAATGCGAGCCGTGCTTGAGAGCGAAAACCACCCCGAAACCCATACCGCAAGGTGAATATCCCATTCCAGGAAAACCGTTCTCAGCGGTCACAACAGATATCCTCGGACCGTTACCAATCACGGAGAAGGGTAATAGGTATATAATATCATTTAGAGATTACTGCACAAGGTATACGGTCTTATGGCCAATCCCAAATAAAGAAGTAGACAGTATTCTAGAAGCCCTGAGGATAGTGATAGCGCAATATGGATCATTCGAAGTATTGCTAAGCGACAATGCACCTGAATATGTAGGAGAAAAAATGGCAAAATTCTGCCAGTATTATAACATCAAGAAGAAGGAAATAGTTCCGTATCATCCTCAGTCTCAAGGTTTAGCAGAACGAATAAATAGGGAGACGGCAAAATTGCTTAGGATATATACGAACACGCTAGCAGTAAACGACTGGGACGAACTAATGCCAGTCATTCAATTAGCAATCAATAACAGTTATAACGCTTCGTTAGGAGAAACACCTTTCTTTGCGTTATTTGGGTTCGACAGCCCGACAGAGTCGTTGGTACCGCCGCGTCTAGATTATGGTGAAGATGATCTAGCTATTAGACTAAGGCGAGTTACGCAGATTCGGGAACATTGTAAAAAGCATCTGGAGAAAATTCAGGCAACCGTGACGCAAAATACTAATCAAAATCGAACAAACAAAGATATAACGGTAGGCAGTCGTGTATATGCTAATCTGAAAAAACAAGTTAGTCATCGAAAACTAGATATGCCAATAACAGGGCCGTTCGTTGTCGCGGACAAACAAGGAAACAGGATAAAAATACGAAAAGTAGGATCAACGGAGACATACGTGATCCATCCGGACAAATTAATTGCCAGACATGCGATACAAATAAAACCCGATGAAGTAGAGATAGAAGCTGAAAAAGGAGTAAAAACGATAACCAAGCCTAAAATGAAGCGAACGTATAACTTAAGGTCCCGGTAATGTAACGGGAGTAAATTTAATGTATAAGAAATAATGTATTGAAAATAGAATGTAAGTTACTATAAAGATATATATATATATGTACTAGATTTAACACATGTGGACCTTTCAGTGTGGGCGCCCCAGGCCATCGCCGCGCTCAGCTGTGTCTGTTGTGCAACCCTGGCGGCAGACGTAGTACCTATGTCAGCTTGGCAGTGGGATGGATCGGCCAGGACGGAAGGTGTGATGCTTTTAGCTCCAATTCAATTAAAGTTCGTCACAGATTTATGCAAACAGATAATTCTGAACCTCCATTTAACACACAAAACCATAGAGTCTCTTCTTGGTTCGATGGTTCTAGGTTGTGTTAAGGAGAATGATCTTTTTGTTCGTAGAATCTCATTTGTACTTTTTAAGATAGAAATGTCTTACATAGAAATTGTAGATTATCTAAATTTCAATATGCTGTGTTATAGTTTACACGACGAAATAAACGCAAATTATGGAAAACTGCAACAAAGACTGAACAAAACCTGGACTATGTTGGACAACGAAAATAATGACAATCCAAATAACGTAGCCTCGTATCTAGGTGAAGCCAGACCGCAGGGTATAGTTAATCCTAATGACCCACAAGCTTTTGTAGGACTGGGAGTTGGATTAGCAGTAGGAGCAATAGGGGGAGGAATAGTCGGATCTCTATTTGGAGGGACCGATCACACTGACGAGATTAAAACTATAAACGAAAATATCTCAAAGGTAGATAAAAAGATTCATATCACTAATAGCCGTATTGACATGCTAGCTAAGAATACGTCAGATTCGATTAGAGACGTAAAAGTGATCTTGAAAAATTTAAACAATGCTCTAGAAAATAGTGAAGGTAGACAGATGTTTAACTGGAACTTCGACCAGTTGAAACAGGCTTGTTTCAACTGCTAATTCGAATCACAGAGAATACATTGACGTTACTTAGATCGGGAAACTTGAATACCCTTATGTTAGACGTTAAAACAATTAGAGCAGTCGTAGAAGAAGGACTCAAGTTTTATCCAGAGTTAGAATTTCCTATAGAAAATATAGATAGATTCACGATAGATCAATTACTTGCTTACATAACTATTAAGAATCTAGGAAGACTAGAATTCATGGCACAAATCCCATTAGTATATAAACAGAAATATAAGGTAGTAACGTTAACTCCTCACCCAATGAAGTTGGAAAACAGGTTAGTCATACCAATCGTTCAGAACACGTTTTTGTTTGATAGTAAACAGTATATAAGTACAGACAAGACAAACTTATATTCATTAGATAATCAAACGCATATATTACGAACGACAGAACCAGTGTGGATATTTAATCACAGTTCATGTGAATTAGCTGCATTTTTAGGTGACGTCGAAACAATAGTTCAACTTTGTAACTTTAAGAAATTAGGAACAAAAGATGGATTTTACTTGGAAAGCACAACAACTAACCGACTAATATACACTGTGACTAGAATGCCTATTGAGTTAGAATGTTGCCAGCTCAGTCAGATCTTCAGTAGGTAAGAGACTAACAGCAGGAAGTAAGAAAGTGAAGAAATCGGTAAGGACAATAAGGAACCGTACTAGAAATAGGCCACGAGACTCTAATAGGTCAAAACAATCGTCAAGGACAATAGGGACCAACACCAAAACTAAGTTATATCCTTCACTCTCTGACTCCCAAAACAGTGTAACTGAAATTCCATTGAAAGCTTATAATAACTACTAAACAGGGTCTGACCAAGACTTAAGGTTGACATAATAATATTAAGGATACTATATTATGCTATATCCTTTACGCTTTATATATGATCATGATTGTTTGAACTAACCAAGTAGTATTAAATAAGGTTAAGAATATTGATGCTAAATATATAATGTGCAAAACTCTTGAATATACATATAGCTATTGTAATAATGAATATAATATGTGAAATGGTTAAATATGAAATACATGTTTAGTTATTTGTGTATTGCATAGCTTTATTCATGGAACCACGTTGAAGACAATGGTTGGTGATTAACACACACCTTCTTCGTCCAAGGCTAAGTTTAAAGGTCAATCACAAATAGCTAAACTAATTGATTAAGTTGTACAATGTATTAATTGATTTGTTCATTCCATACACACATACACACGTTCCTGAGTAAACCTTTCGATCTCCGAACTACAACACGCGTAACCAATCGCAATGACATAACTGGTTGGGTGGAACTCAGCAGAAGGCTAGAAGACTGCAATTCAAGTGCAGTCACAGACCTGGAACCTACCTTGCAAGGACGTGACCTTCCACACTCACAAACACAACACATATTTTCTATTACTATGCAATTTGAATCAAGAGTATAAACATTGTTGTTTAGGGAGTTTATAACTTAGATGTTGCAACTAACTGGTATTTATCGCATCGCTAGTAAACATGATGAGGACATCATTGAAAATTATATTGGAATAATTTAGATAATAAAAAAATAATAAGGTTATGCTTAACGCTTATTATTTTTTTTCATTTTTCGCGGGGAATGTGTAACAACCAAGCTTCACCAAGCTTCAGCTTTAAAGTAGATAGTAGAACTTCAACTTCAAGTAGATAATAGTAGATATTACTTTCACTACCAGTAATAATTAATTCGGAATTATTATTTCAGTATCTGAGGGAAGAATAATTAATAAAATATTCAAATAAAATATTATATTATATTCTATTAGAAAATATTATACTATGTTAACAAAATGTTTTTATGATAGCGAGTGTCTAATTACCTCTAATTACCTGCTAGAATTCAGGCGAGAACAACAAGACAATTAGTGGTAATTAGTTGCTAACACAATGGAACCTCTAATTACCTGCAAGAATTCATCTAATTACCTGCAAGAATTTTCGCTAGAACAACAAAGCAATTAGTGGTATCCGTACTAACACAATGAAACGCCAAAAGTTAACTCAAAACCTTGACGTACCCTAACCTTGTACCTAGAAGTTTGGAAAGTAGTTAAGGTATATAAGGATCTATCACCTAACTAGAAGAGTGTGAAATCGGATTCCTAGATGTGACCAAGTTCTCTCGTGAGAAATTCCCTCGTCTCAACTCTTACTTAGACTCAAAAATTTGTTGTACTAAATTTTATCGACAGTATTGAATAGTGAATGTTTCGTTTCTTACAAGTGTTTTATTATCCCCATTTATCTACTCTCTTATCTCAATTATTAAATTTTTCAACCATAAGGCTTCTTCAGGCCCTAAGACTAAAGAAAGTTGTAGTATACTTCTGCAAGTTACCTTAGGCAAAGAACTTATTGAACTAGAAAATAAAGAGTTCTATCAATTTGGCTCGCATGAAATTAACATCTAAATCTCAAGTCTGAGTTGTGAGACAAATTCTTGTGAGTGCTTAGTGAACTGCATAGTGCTGTATTATATGCTTGATATAATACAGCACTCTCTGCGTTCTCAATGCCCTGGTTGGCACCACGTGGGGTCTCTTCAAAAGAAAATTCTCGTACAAACCGATAAGGCTTCCCCAGTGTGATTCCCGAACTCTTCGACAACTGCCCTGAAAAATCTTCAAAAACTCAAAAATAACGCCCTCCGGGTGTTCACTGATGTGATGTAATGATTTGATATAGTTAGTACGTCATTAGTATGTCACTATAAATGTAAACTTTGTAGAATGAACGAGTTAGTTCGCAGGTAGCCACCGCTCAGAAAACATCTCTTGAGCACAGTTCGCAGGTAGCCACCGTGCAGTGAACATCCTCTAATCACAGTCGCAAGTAGCGTCAGTGTAATGAACATCTTCTGATCAGTCTTGCAGTTAATTTCTTGAGCACAGACACCAACTAAAGTTTCGTGAAGTAACAACGATAGTACTTGTGATAAAACGAGAAGATTTTTAACACGTTGAAGGTGTGAATATTATTTGACAATTTTAGTGAGAAATTTAAGTATAAAAGTTAAATAAGAACAGTGACTAAGTAAACAACAGAGTTTTTGTTGCCAGTGACATATCACCAGTTACTGCATGGTAGTCATATACCCAGTCAGAAATTCTACACAGACGAACAAGAAGAGGAGCTGAGGAGGACTAAAAAAGATAAGTCATCCATTACTTTTTGATATTATTAAATTATTAATTTTCCCAGTGCAGACGATTATCTTATTAGTAGAATATAATCAGTATAAATTTTTTTTTCCAAACGATTGATAAAATAAGTCCTAGGTAAAGTAGGATATGTGGCGATTTTTTTTATGAAAAAATAATATATGATAATCACTAATCTTTTGTTATTCAATAAGAAAGGGGAGAGAGAGAGAGAGTTCTTGAAGTTTAAATGTGTTGTTAGGAGGAAAATTTATAGCAATTAAGTATGAGTTAAATAAGAATATGGCAACTGTCAGTTTGACTCAATTTGGAATGAAACCAGTAAGTAGGTATAAAGGAGACGGGAGAAAGAAAAAAATAAAATAAAATATTTAAGTGAGTGATTAGAGACGGTGGTTATTTGTGAAACTCCGTGCATGTCACGTTAAAATTAGGGTTAAATGAAGTTTGTTGTAAGCTGAGACCATGGAGAAAGTTAATTTTTCTCAGGTAAGTTTTCGGTAAACTGAAACCGTATAGTAGTTAGTGGTAAGCTGAAACCATGGAGAAAGTTAATTTTTCTCAGGTAAGTTTTCGGTAAGCTGAAAACCGTATAGTAGTTAGTGGTAAGCTGAAACCATGGAGAAAGTTAATTTTTCTCAGGAAAGTTTTCGGTAAGCTGAAAACCGTAAAGTAGTTTGTGGTAAACTGAAACCATGGAGAAAGTTGATTTTCTCAGGTAAGTTTTCGGTAGAACTGAAACCGTAATTTATAGTTCGTGGAAAAGCTGAAACCACAGATTCAGAGAAAGTTTGATTTTCTCAAATGAGTTATAGCGGTATGTGAAACCGTAAAGTGAATTAATGAGGTTCGATAAAAGGTCGAACAAGTTAATTAAAGAATGTTATGAGTAACCAGTGTGATGTGGATTAAGGGTTAATAACAATAACGCAAAGGTGCGATTAAAGAAACTACTATGACGCCGAGTAGTGCAGTAGAGATGAATGCACGTGATTAGTAAAGTCAGTGTATCTACTGTACCAGTGGGTAGGATAGTATAGATTGCTATTTTAAAAGATTAAATGTTGCTAGTGACGGATAAAATGCCATTATGTATTAATTTATCTTGCGAAAAAGCAGTTGTAATCTAGGAATTTTCAGACAGCAGACATTGTTGATAGTTCAAGATGTCTGAGTCGGTTAATAAATAGACATCCGGTGATCCAAGTAAGTATCACGGTGTAAGAACATGAATGTGAGAAGTAAGAATGGGTCAGCATAAAAAATAAAAGCAGACACGGTTACACGAAAGGAAATGTGTGTGGAATAAAATAATATCACAATGCAAAAGAGTGATAGATGTTTTATTCAGTTTATAGGATAAGAGAGTATTGCATCGATCAGCAATATTAATGAGAGATTAATCAGGAAAAATGATGAGATTATAAATTAACTTACGTCTATATTTAAAATATCTATGATATTAATATTATGAATTCGCAAAGAAAATGAAATTAATACTGAAGAGTGAATTTGAAAATAAGTAATCACTATGGGTGATTAATAAATTATAATACAAAATGTTTATGCCAGGGGTCACAAATGCTAATATTTTCTCTGTTTACAGAATTAAAAAAACGAAGAAAGAAGAACGGACAGCAGAGGAACCATTACAGTGGTCCCAAATCAAAAAGATGAAGAACGAAGATCCAACAGTTGCTGATAAGTCATGCACGTATCGCTAGGAAGGACACCTACCACATCGGAGGAGTCAAGAAACAAAAAGAACCACAAATCCACACAACCACATGAAACCACATATAAGTTATCAAGAACTTTTATAGCTTTTTAATGATCAGCAGATTAAATCACTGAATCATAACAGAAAGAACAGACGCAGCATTTAATTATTATTTTAATTGATGACTCAGCATGTTTACTTAATAGAAGTACGCGGTCTATTAGGTGAGCATATGAATTGAATACAGATGAATTGATATTCATACTGTGAATATTTGTGAATATTTAGAAGTGAATATTTAGAAATAAATATTTTTTCATTTGAAATACTAATTAGATTTTGATGATTAGAAAATTTTAGAGTCAAAATAAATTAGGAATTCGCAGGAATGAAATATTTTTAAATTAATATACATAAATGAAATGGTTATATTTATCTAATTTGCAGTAAAATATTAAACGAACTTTAAATTTTTCTGAAGAAAGAATTTAATAGTAAATTTTATTCAATAAAATAATTAAAAAATAGAAATTCTATTTTATAACGGAAGGATGTTAATTTTAATTGCATGATTGTTAATCAATGTTTATTTTAAGAATATTTTAGAGAGGTCAGTGAACCAATTTTGATAATTATATTGAGTATCTATGAAATTATAATTGCTTTTAAAATAAAACGACTCAGAATTTGAATGAAATTAAGGAATTTGATATAATGTTTATGATGTAATATGTTTATTAAAAATAATTTTTTTAACAAATTTATAATCATGTCAGAAAACGTCAAAATTTTTAATCTATGAATAATTAAGGAACATTGTTTATTTTTAGTGTGACACTTAATATTTGTTTGGAAAGTAAAATAATTTTATTAAAGCTAACGTAAAAGAAAAAAAAATGAATTGAATGTTTGTTTGAATCAAATTAAATTTTACAAGTTAAATTGAAATAATTTTATTGATTGTTTAAAGCAAGAATGTCACAATATGTTAAGTTCAGTTTTGATGTGTATTCATACTATTTTTTATGTTATATGTAAGTTTGAAATATTTTATATACATAGTATATTTTCTTTTTTGGATTTCTGAAGACTCTATTTAATATCGACATTCAGAAATAAAAAGAGGGGAAGAAAGGAATTATTAGAAATAGAATTAAACCATTAATAAATGTTTAAAATTCTTGCAGTTATAGGTTTGATGTTTATGATTGTTCAATTTGTATTTTAGAATTTTTCAATTTGAGTTTTAATGTTTTGAATTTTAGGATTGATTAAAATGGGATTTATGTTTTTAAATTTTAGATTTGTTTAATTGAAAATGAAGTTTTGAAATAAATATTTTAAAAATCATTTTCAATTTAAATGGAAGGGAGAGATATGTGATGTAATGATTTGATATAGTTAGTACGTCATTAGTATGTCACTATAAATGTAAGCTTTGTAGAATGAACGAGTTAGTTCGTAGGTAGACAGCGAGTTACCGATCGTCTCGCACGAGATACACACCTTATCTCCAGTCTTAGTTATTGAGACATTTACTTGTGAGCGTTCTAGTGAAGATACACTGTGTAATTACCATTGCTTGACTAATGAATATATTCTCTTCAAAGTGTTAATTACATTAATTTATTACCCTAAATACAGTTTAGCTTGGACCAGAGGCCTGAGGTCGGAACCATATTGGCAAGGTGGTTCTAGGGCATGGTACCATGAGTATTTAGTAGAAAGAGATATATTGAGAACAAGGAATCTGAAAATAGTAAAACAGAATAAGATTCTATCACACGTAACCCATAGAGTGAACCGTTATAAGGATTCACAGTTGATGAGATAACCCCAAAGGGGGACCCGTCACACTGACAACCTTCAGACGGCAACATCGGACCATCTGCACTCAGAATCCATGGTCCTCCCTGTCAGCAACACCTCAACCTTTTCTGAAAGAAGTACCTCCTAAGCACACTCCTCCTCCCCTCCCACCACATTCACCTTGACTCTCTCTTCACCGAAGGTCCCCGAGCCATGAAGAAAACCTTATATTCCCTGTACTTTACCGACGTTTCTTATCTCTCTTGATCGACGGAGTTCCTCCCGAGGACTCGTACAGTGAGGCCATCGGGTTGGTCAGCTTGGAGGCCGTCATGGACTGCATAACCGTGTGCTGCAAGCACTCGTCCCTCCCGTCTGCTCCTCAAAGACAGTTCTTTCCCGCTCCTCCACCAGGTCCACAGTGTCCCAGATGAAATCGGGCTTTTGTACCAGACTGTGTGACTACATATTATGATCGGTAGGGCGATTTCACCAACCTACCCTGACTGCGGCTTGGCAGACCAAACTGTGCTCCATGACTTCAGCTGCGGAGCGAATACAAATTATTTCTCTCCGGTTGACATTTGGAGCCCTTCTATTAAAAGTTACAACAATAACAAATCATTGCCTTACGTAATTATGCGAAGATGAATATTTAAGAATCATTTAGCTATTAATTTGCCAATTAAATCACATTACGATAACCTGAATTAATAGAAAGAACATATATTCCTTAAAATGACATAAACATAAGTTTGTAGCTAAACCTAGTTTGTGTGATACCTGACGTACACACATACACTTGAAGGGATCGGCAAAGAAATGAACAAAAATTCGTCCGAAAGTTTATATTGTGTAACAGAGTTACGGGTCTCCCCATCTAGGGCTTCGCGACCCCCCTGCCAAAAGCTTCGCGACCCCGAAGGGGGTCGAGACCCACCGGTTGGGAACCCCTGCTATTGGGCCATAGGCTATAGGTATAACAGCTGATATTCTACTCATTAATATCAGTGACAATTAACATTATCATGTAAAATTCGTTATTTGATTAAACATATTTAAAATATCATTTATTTCGAATATATATTCGTATTCCCACCCATCAATATTAAAACTAATTATTATATTTTCAATCGTGCAAAATATGTCATTTATTTTCGTTAGAAAAAATTATAACCAGCGTTAAATTTTATTTTTCCTTTTCTATTTTTCGTTATATCTCGGAAAGTACTTTGAATTTCGAAAAACGGTTAACACAGTACTTTTTGTACAGTATTTTTTTCAGATTGTAGGTATTTTTTCGATCCGATTATTGCAAATTTGATTTATTTCGTATATTCCCATGTAGTTAGCGATTGGAATTAAATTCCTATGTATTTCATTATAACCTAAAATCCGAATAATTCAAAAACCCGTTCGAATTTCGTAAAACAAATCAATATCGTTCTGTAGGACCATGGGCAGAAAGTCTCCAGAAAATTTCAGACCGTTCTGTTTTATAGTCTCTGAAAATATCCTGGAAGGTATGTCGAATTAATTCCTATGTAACCCATTATAAATCAAGTGTTAATAATTCGAAAGCCGGTTTGAAATTCGAAAAATCTTTTTAACACGTTAAATTCAACACCACTTCCTAAAAAGTTGTAAATTTTCAAGTCTCTAGGTCTAACTGTTTGTGAGTAATATTGCTCCAAGTAACACACAGACAGATCTAGCGTATAATATTATACTACAGCTTTTTAACATTAATTTAAAACAATTCAAATTAAATTTAGAATAAGTCAAGTTTAATTTAGAATAAGTCAAGTTTAATTTAAAATAAATCAAGTTATATTTAAAATAAATCAAGTTATATTTAAAATAGTTAAAATTTTAATTTGAAATAGTTCAACTTTAATTTGAAATAGTTCAACTTTAATTTAAAAAAATTCAAGTTTAATTTAAAGAAAATGAAGTTTAATTTAAAATAAAATTATATGAGCCCTCAATATCAAACATAGGAAGCTCTGCACTGATATCATTATATTAGTAATGGGAGGGAATGAGATCATGAGAGTAGTGAAATGAGAGAAGTGAAAATTTAGTGAGTGGAGAAAATTAAGATGAGAAAAGTGAGAGAAATGAAATGACAGTAGTGAGAATTTAGTTAGATGAGATGAATGAAATGAAATGAGAGAAGTGAGTGAAAGGAGAGAAGTGATCAATGGAAGATTATGGTGGGCAATGAAAGATTATGGTGGGCCATGAAAGATTATGGTAGGCAATGAAAGATTATGGTGGGCAATGAATGATTATGGTAGGCAATGAAAGACTATGGTGGGCAATGAAAGACTATGGTGGGCAATGAAAGATTATGGTGGTCAATGAAAGGCTATGGTAGGCAATGAAAGATTATGGTGGGCAATGAAAGATTATGGTGGGCAATGAAAGATATTGGTGGGCAATGAAAGATTATGGTGGGCAATGAAAGATTATAGTGGGCAAGGAAAGATTACGGTGGGCAATGAAAGATTACGGTGGGCAATGAAAGATTATGGTAGGCAATGAAAGACTATGGTGGGCAATGAAAGACTATGGTGGGCAATGAAAGATTATGGTGGTCAATGAAAGGCTATGGTAGGCAATGAAAAATTATGGTGGGCAATGAAAGATTATGGTAGGCAATGAAAGATAATGGTGGGCAATGAAAGATTATGATGGGCAATGAAAGATTATAGTGGGCAAGGAAAGATTACGGTGGGCAATGAAAGATTACGGTGGGCAATGAAAGATTATGGTGGGCAATGAAAGATTATGGTGGGCAATGAAAGATTATGGTGGGCAATGAAAGATTATGGTGGGCAATGAAAGATTATGGTGGGAATGAAAGATTATGGTTTGCAATGAAAGATTATGGTGGGCAACGAAAGATTAGTGTGGACAGGCAATGAAAGATTATGGTGGACAATGAAAGATTATGGTGGGCAATGAAAGATTATGGTGGGCAATGAAAAAGATTAAGGTGGCAATGAAAAAGGTTATGGTGGGCAATGAAAAAGATTAAGGTGGCAATGAAAGATTATGGTGGGCAATGAAAAATTATGGTATACTCTCATGATCTCATCCCCTCCCATTACTAATATAATGATTTTAGCGCAGAGCTTCCGATGTGTGACATCGAGGGCCCATAGAGTTTTGTTTTAAATTAAACTTCATTTAAAAAAAATTAAACTTGAACTATTTTAAATTAAAGTTGAACTATTTTAAATTGAAGTTGAACTATTTCAAATTGAAGTTGAACTATTTTAAATTAAAGTTAAACTATTTTAAATATAACTTGATTTATTTTAAATTTAACTTGATTTATTTTAAATATAAATTGATTTATTTTAAATATAACTTGATTTATTTTAAATATAACTTGATTTATTTTAAATATAACTTGATTTATTTTAAATATAACTTGATTTATTTTAAATATAACTTGATTTATTTTTAAATTAATGTTAAAAAGCTGTAGTGGGTACCCGTGCAAAATGCACGGTAACGCGCATATATTATTATTTTTTTTAAATTAATATTTAAGTACATTACTCATTGTGTTCGTTAACACACATACAAATCTCGTTTTCACTTACATTTCATAAGAATTAGGTACCAGTAAAGAGTATTTTTTCGTCCCGTGACGTCATCAATTTGAGTAGAATACTGTCATTTAGATCAAAAATTATTATATAAGATGGCTGTATAAATAACTATAAATTACAAACATTATTTAAATAATCACATCATGAAAATTTAAAACAATTAGCTACATCGATCAGTTCAATGCTTGAAATAGAAGAAATAAAATCACCATACAATAAGTAGCAGCTGATATTCTATTCATTTAAATTAATTAATAAAATCATGTACAATTCGTTATTATTTAATAAAATATATTTTAAATATCATTCATTTCGAATAGTTATTCATATTTCCACTAGTCAATATCAATATTAAAATTAATTATTATATTCTCAATCGTGCAAAATATGTCAATTATTTTGGTGAGGAAAAATGATAACCAGAATAGAATTATATTTTTTATTTTCTAATTTTCGTCATATCTCGAAAAATACCTTGAATTTCGAAAAACAGTCAACACAGACATTTTTGTAGACCATTTTTACATATTGTAGATATTTTTTCGATTCGATTATTGCAAATTATATTTTTTATTTATTTCGTATGCAACCATGTATTTGCCGATTTGAACTAAAATCCCTATCTATTCCATTAAAACTTAAAATTCGAATAATTCAAAAACCTGTTACATAAAACAAATACGGTTCTGTAGGACCGTAGGTAGAAGGTTTCCAGAAAATGTCAGCCCATTCTGTTGGATAGTCTCTTAAAATATCCTTAAAATATTCCCATTATAAATCAAGTGTTAATAATTCGAAACCCCGTTTTAATTTCGAAAAATCCTTTAAACACGTCAAATTCGACACCACTTTTTAAAAAGTTGTAAATTTTCAAGTCTCTCGGTCTAACCTTTTGAGAGTAATATTGCTCCAAGTAACACACACACACAGACAGATCTAGCGTATTATACAGATAGATTTGTATAGATTTGTATAATTAAACTTTTTTGGAAAATCTGAAACAGGCGTTTGTTAATGACGAGTTAAGTCCTCCGATAAGTCATAGAGTCTATTACTATCAATACATTGTAATATTTCTAGTTTATTTTGGTGAAGTTGAGTGGAAGTCATGTCCTAGTTTAATTAGGAAAAACTTAATAATTTTCTAATTGATTTAAATAAAATTTGCAACATTTTAGTCTTCTTATTCATAATACAGTTTCAGAACAGTTTGTATCACTTTCAGAGCGAATAATGTCCCCAATTACTAAATAATAAGATGCAATAGCTAAGTATCTTGCTATCAGTCAAGATACTTAACCCAATTACAAAAGATAAGCTAGTATAAAAAGAAAAGCAGATCAATTGCCTTTGTATTTAGTCCATAGTAAGTGTTGGTGTCGTTGATAGAAAAATGACATTTTTTTTTATTTACTACACTTTAATGTTTTGTTCAGTATCCCATAAAAGAACGATTCCACAGAAAAACTAGATTATGTTTTTAATTATTTTTCTATTATTCTGTGTAAGTGTAATCTATAATTTATTAGAAGTTTATACTTTATAGCTATTCTTATATAAAAAAAAAATTATAGTAATTATTAATCAAAAACAAGCAGCTCTATTGCCCTACTATTAGTTGTCTTGTATATGGAAAGCGTAAGACAGTCTTTTTCTGTGTTTGTGTCAGAGTTTTAGTAAGGTTTGTAAACATTAGTTAGTATGTGACTCTGGTTGTCAACACTGCGATAAACAAAGAGACTAGTGGAAATGATTGATACGTACAATCGAACATAATTATGTTCTCATACAGTATTTCATCGAATGTGCTTTTAGATAGGGTTAATAAACATGGTTGCTCGCAACTTTAACAAAAAGCAACCTTGTTTATCAACCGGATCTAAAAGCACATTCGATGAAATGGTGTATCAGAACATATATGTTAAACAGCTCAACTGAATTAATCATGAGAACATGTGAATGCTAGCACTGAATCTGTTTGGTAATGTTTGTGTCTAACTCTTTGATCGTTTGTTCCATTATTTATATATATTGATATTCAACCTTTCTGACAATATATTTTAGCCTGGTTATTTGATAATATTTCTATCCAAATAATACATTGTGTAACCTATAAATGAACAGGATATTTCAGATAATAATTATTACCCATTTAGTCATTTACCAATCATTTTTAATTGTTCGTAATATAAACACCTGTGACAATGAGCTTTCAGTGAATCATTATACACAATAAACGGTGTTAGTTCGGTATGCAATCTGGGAGATTTATGTGATCTGATAATGCAATAGTATTTTTATTTTTTATATGACATTTTTTCTGTTGTATCTGTGACACAAAACAAACAATATAGTAAGATATATCCTCAGTAAAGTTCAAAGAACTTCCAATCTCATATGGATTATTACTGTTGGCGTCAGATCAGGAAATCGTCTATGGTGATCACTTCTAATTGCTTTCTCGTCTGATATTGTCTCAAAAAGTAATATCATTAGGCCTTTTTTAAGTTCTATTCATAAGTTTAGTAGGATTTAGTTGTTATAAGGATATCTTTTTTCATATGGAAATAAAATTTTATTATATTTTGTATCTTGTATACCTCTATCCTTCATATTTGGTAATTAATTCTATCTAGATCGAATACCAAACTACTGTACAAAATGACACCCAGATCACATAAAGAACTAGCACCCAATAAACCACTAAAAAGAATTCATGTAAATTAACAAACACCTACTTAATTGAACTTTTTACTTTACAGATTTCAATAGTGTAATATTCTTCTATCGCAGACTCAGAATTACTTCAACCAATAGTGCGATGTACCGTTATTGAAACTATATCATCATTACCTATGCAGAATGTGGAAAGGTTATATTTTACCCAGCTTTATAAATTTATGTATCATCTTGTTATTCGCTTAACTGAAAAAGTATTCTACCAAATTGCCTGAAATTTGGTGAAACGATTGTTTAATGTCCAGTGACCTTCTGGTAGATTTTTGTGAGCGATCCGGTCAAAGGTCATGGTCTTTTATAACTTAAAACAGTATTGAACCATATTGCATAAAACTTAGTGGGAGGATTGTTCAATATACAGGAACCATTTTGTTAGATTTTGAGAGTAATCGGGTCAAATATCAAGGTAAAGGTCTTTGTAACTCAAAAAGTATTCAACTAAATTGTTTGAAATTTGATAGGATGATTTGCTAATGTCCAGGAACCATCTGGTATAATTTTGGGAGCGATCCGCTCAAAGGTCAAGGTCATTTATAATTCAATAACTAAAAGTATTGAACCATATTGTACTATGAAACTTGTTAGGACGATTGGTCATTATCCAGGAACCAGTTTATTAGATTTTGGGGGAGAATGGGTCAAAGCGATGGCGAAGGTATGCACTCTACCGAGTGCACGTAATCTAGTTTTGTATGTTATTTCTCTTAATTTTTTTAATAAAATTATAATTAAATAGTTAATCTTAAACTAATATAAGTAAGAAAATATTTTTATATTCCTATCTTATCCTATTTCTAGGTTATTATTAATTAATATGATGCAATCCCTCATTTCATTTCTCTTTAATGTAGCTTGTTGTATCCGCTAGTTTGTTGTCTGCACACTTTGTGATTATTTAATGACCTAGCAAGGGGTGGGCGACAAGGGTGTAAGGCTTGTATGTTCGGTGCCCTGAGGGGTGTTTTTTTTTTGCCGTACGGGCATTTCTTTATTTCCAATATTCATATTCAATATTTTCAGCAATTAAGTTCTTTCTTTCACATTGTAGCGTAGTTATTAATTAGTGCTGAGCGGCCATTTAATTACGTGGGTTACGATTCTTCCAAGAAAGAATATCAATTTGTTTAATTCATTGTTTACGTTACTTGTCAATAATAATCATTGATTCCATCACTTCATTAAATAACATCAAATCAAATATCGTACCAAAATAACAAGGTTAAATAAAATACAAACATAGTTTAAATTAGGTGTACTCTAATTAAGTAATCGATCAGACAAAAGGTTCGAGAAATAGTAAATCCTACATAAACATCGTACATTTAATTCAATTAATTAAATATCTACCTATTGAGGAGTTTAACTTACAACATGGGTCAATTCATTGGAGGTTGAGAGTATACCTGTCACAAATAAACACTGACACAATCACTGAGGAAATACGGATGGAGTTACTGAATTTCTAATGGAGTGGTTGCGGCTGAAAACTCTTCGGAACCACTGTACTAGTGTGTTGGTAAAGGATGCAGTCCCCCAGTGGAACTTTGCTAATTGACGTGGACGACAACTCGTGCAAATCACGGTACTATGATGGTGACCTGGCTTCAGACTCCTACTGCTTATTGAATGTCTGCTCTGCAACATGAGAAGTTGTTCTGCAACGCCAGAAGTTGTACGCAACGTCAGAAGTTGTTCTGCCACGTCAGAAACTACACCATTTTACTGTCGAATTAAAAAACATCAACATCAAATTGAAAAAGATCAAATTAAAATTAAAAAGATAAAGTGAATTTAAAAAAGATGAAATCCAAATTAAAAAATCTCAAGTTCAAATTAAAAAACTTCAATCAATTTAAAATAATTCGGATTCAATTTAAAATAAATAAATTTCAATTTAAAATAAATAAATTTCAATTTAAAATAAATAAATTTCAATTTAAAATAAATCAGATTCAAATTAAATCAAAATTAATAATATGAATAACATTGTTTCACTACATACTTCCTACGTTTAGTGATTTGGTTTTTATATACCTAGGTACCTATTCAGTTCAAGTAGGTTTTAGGCGAACAGGAATTGATATTAACTTTCCATTTTATGCAAATAATTCATAATAATAATTACGGGTGTAATTTAGGATTATAAAGTAAATATGATTTGGATAAATAGTAGACTCACAGAGCAGTAAGTTTCGTATTAGGTATTTATCAGGGATAAGGATTTGGTGAAAAGTTAGGTAACCTATATTTCCTAACTGAAAATAACATCAACCTATTTATTTATTTAACATTTTTTATTACATAACAATAATGCTATGTAATAGTATACTTTTCATTAATTTTATTCAATTATTGCAAAATAATATTACGAAAAATTTATAGCTGCTTAATCACAGTTATAAAAAATGTTAACCAGTGAATATATGCCAGTTAGCAATCGACAACTACAAGCAGATATCAAAGTGCAATATTCAAGAAATGTCGTCCGAATCTGACTCCGAAAACAGTGATATTGATATGAGAAGACCTGTAAGACGAGGAGTGAAAAGAGGAACGAAGTGAGGTTCCTTTAAGAAGATGAATGCCGAGAAGAAAAGAGACATCGATGGCGACTGGAAAGCAGTTGCAACTGCTAATAGTGTTCCACTCGGAACTGCTTATGGATGGATCATACGTTCAGAAGATAGTCCAAAGAATGAGAAAGTTACTGTGGAAATTGTAGAAAAAATGATCAGCTTCATTGAAGAAAATCCACTGATAACTTTAATTGAAATATCTAGGAAAATATTCAATGAAGAACAGTTGAATATTTCAACTACAACAATTCACAGGCATATGGAAGGAAAATTTGGGACAGTTAAGAAGAAGATAATTTAATCAGTTAATATGAATTCTACAGAAAATAAACAAAAGAGAGCTGTATGTATATGTTACAGAATGCTATCGGCACGGGGAAATTTATAGCATACATTGATGAAACCAACTGCAATCTTTTTTAAAGAAGAAGTACTGGACGCTCTAGGAAGAGAACTCGATGCACCGTAAAAGCACCGACATCAAAAGGAAAGAACATTCATGTGATAGGAGGTATGTATTACTCAAACTGGAATGATATATTGGCAAATGAGAAGAGGCTCCTACAAAAAGAAGATTGCTACGAATGGGTACGGATCCTCATCAGAAATATGGATGTAGACAACAATAAAATTGTAATTGTTTGCAACAATGCTCCTGTTCACTCTGACTTAGAGTGAGTAGCGAGAGAGCAAGAGTTCTTAGGAACTAAAAATCTTGCGGTTGGCTCCATACAGTGCTCCTCTAAATCCAATAGAAGAATGTTGAAGCGTACTGAAGTCAGAGTTAAAGAAAACTCCGAGTGAAACATTTTCAGAGCTCATGGCTAAACCTGAAATTGGTATGAGCGCCACTGAGCATAAACTGCGTTATTTGGAGGGGAAAATCGATAACGCAATTCCAAAATCTCTCCATTTCTGTGCATGCAGACTTGCAATCAGGTGCAAAAACACTTTGCAAATGTTCTTGCACATAAAGATAAGTGTCAGTTGGTCTGCCCGTCACAAAATAGGTTAACGGTAAGAAGTAAACGGCCACTCTGAAATATCAGAGCTGCTTCTTTTGGGCTAATCTCGCCCTGAAGTTATTTGTTGATAGTTTCAATAATAAGAACCACGTTCGTGCGTGTGCCACACTCTTGAAAAGAAATTCATATTAAGAAGAAAAATTGTTAGCATTGATTAGCTATCAGTTTCTTCTACTTAACTAGGCCCTTTTAGACGTGATACAATGTCGCGCGAAAATTTGTTTCATGACTGTCACCCGGGTGTATCAACCACATTTTCTCTGCGACATTTCTCGATTCGCCCAGTGCGAGTTGGTGTCGCGAAACAATGCTGCAACAAATGTTTTATGTATATACATCCTCAGTGTGTCCTTACAAGGCCATCTATAGTTAAACTGATCGCCAAAATCATAACAATGCGCGACGTGCCTATTAATTTAGATGGAATAAATATAAAAAACTGGTTGCGTTCTCCTTTAATTGACTAATGTTTATAGTTACGCGAGGAATTTTGATTTAATTTTTTTTACAGAGTATTCATTAGAATCTGTGCTATCGACTGAAATATTACTTTACCGTAAATTTTATTTTTTACAGTGAAAATTTTGAATTACCTTAGTTTTATTCACTACTTTTCTAGTATGTTCAAATTGTCAGCAGTGTTTTACACATGAATAATATGTCTATAGATTATCATTAAATATTCTTACTACAGCTGAGCTATACCTAACTAAGCACATGATTCAAACAATGAATTTGACATAGGGTCCACTCCATTTGTGACTTGTTAAATTGTGCTACCCTATTTAGGGAGGCTAGACTGCTGGAACTAGTAAAGTGTTCTCCAAGATATCCTCTATTCTGCCTTCTGTTCTCACCAAAATACTTGGAAATAAAGAAGAATTAATTCTATTCTATTAATTGAACAGGTATCGTGACAAAATCACAACCTGAACAGTAGGTAAATCATTATTTCTTGAATCGATAGCCATAGGATGTGCCTTTAAATCCTTTCAATATTCACTAATTGGGGTACGGTCAAGAGCTCACCCGGTCATGAGCCCCCCTCGGTCACGAGCCCCCCTCCCTGTTTTTTTAATCTTTATTTACCTAGTTAAATAAATGAAGAACTACTTAGATAGAAATAACTGAGAGCTGCTAATGTAGTTTGTTGTACTGCACAATTCATGATTGTTTAATGAACTGGCAGGGGGGGGGAGTCGGGGGGGGGGGGGGTGGTGGTTTGGGGGGGGGGGGGCGATATACATATATTTTATGTTTAATCAGTAATGAACTTCAAAAGTTTCAATAAGGATTAAGTAAAATAGGTAAATAAGGATTAAAAAACAGGGGGGCTCGTGATGCGGGGGGGGGGGGGGGCTTATTACCTACACCCTCACTAATTCTAGGTACACTACATTGCATTGAAGATTTTACCTTTAAAATCTATTATTTATCGAAAAGAAATATTCCAGTCGATAGCAAAGATTCTAAATAATACACTGTAAAAATTGTAAATCAAAATTCCACTCATAACTATAAAAATATGTCAATTAAAGGAGAATGCAACCAATTTTCTCTATTTATTCCTATCTAAATTAATGGTAGCATAGCGCTTTGTTTTGATTGGCTGACAGAAAGAGATGAGTGCGTCACTGCTACGCTCAACAAGATATCATGATCACAGGGTACGGTCAAGAGCCCCCCCGGTCATGAGCCCCCTTAGGTCATAAGCCCCCCCGGTCACGAGCCCCCCCTCCATGTTTTTTTAATCATTATTTACCTAGTTAAACAAATGAAGAACTACTTAGATAGAAATAACTGAGAGTTGCTAATGTAGTTTGTTCTATCCGCTAGATTGTTGTACTGCACACTTCATCATTGTTTAATGACCTGGCAGGGGGGTTCGGG